>VNKC01001993.1:0-60374 GCA_008042775.1 Drosophila pectinifera
AATAAATAAATTTTTTGCCAATTTTTGACAATTTTAATGATGTAACCCCTTATCATTTTTTCAAAAATTGGCCAAAATTTTTTTGTTCTATATTTAAATTATTTTAATTCTAACTAATTAAGATTTTAACGGCGAATCGAACAGTATACGGCATTTGGCTGTCATTCCATTCTTGGCTGAATTATGCTCTTCCGAAGACATCAAATGCGGATTTTTGGGTCCTTAAATCGGCATTTTTATATCCTAATTTTTGGTCAAATCATTTTTAAGGCAATATTTTATTATTAAGTAATTAAGATTTTAGCGGCGATTCCGAATATGAACGGCATTTGGCTGTCATTCCATTTTTGGCTAAATTATGCTCTTCAGAAGACATCAAATGCGGATTTTTGGGTCCTAAAAAAATTAAATTCAATTCGGAAAGCTGTTCTATGTTAGTTTTTATTTATTTAATTAATCTGCATATCGACTTTTGAAACTTAACATAATAAAATTTTTGACAATTTTAATGATGTATAAAATTTTGAAAAATTTGACAAAATTTTATTTCTCATTTTTCCAGGTGTTTTATTGTTAAATAATTGGAATTTTAACGGCGAATCGAAAAATATACGACATTTGGCTATCATATCATTGTTGGCCATAATATGCTCTCCAGAAGACATCAAATATTCGCATTTTTGATTCGATTTTAATACCCTAATTTTTTGGACAAGTCAGAGTTAAAAATAATCATAACTAAACCAAAACAGCCTTAATTTCAACTCGGAAAGCTTTTCCATGTTAGTTGTTAATTGGTTAACTATTCTGCATATTTAGATTAGAAATTAAAAGAAATAAATTTTTAGTCAATTTTTGACAATTTTAATGATGTAACCCCTTTTGAAAAATTTTCCAAAATTTTATTTAATATTTTTTAGGTATTATTATATTATTGGAAAAAATACGGCATTTGGCTATCATTTAATTTATGGCCAAATTATGCTCTCAAGAAGCCCTCAAAAAAACGAATTTCTGAGTCGGCAATTTAATACTTGCTTTTCCATGTTAGTTTTTATTTGGTTAATTAATCTGCATATTTTGTTTGGTTTTGGTGCATTTTGCCACGCGATCGTTGAGAGTCACAATATTTCTATTTAAGTTGGCGTCGAAAATACCGCATGGCGGCCCCCGCCAATATTTTGAATATTAACATGGCTCTGTAGTCTGGTGGAGCGACTGGTTCATAACTGGTTCCAGCTCCGGAACTCCCGCTTTCTGGAACGGCTGATTTTCATGCCCCCAAGGTGATTTTCTTTATTCGATCCCCAATATGCTCATATAACGTGTATGTTGGCACGCGATCTGTAAGGGGGGAAATTAAAAGTGGGGACTTGATTTTTCAAATGGATATTTAACCTCTTGCACATCTAAAATTTGCCCAAATTCCAAATAAATCATTAGTAAATTCAACTCTTAACCTGTAGGTACTTTATTTTACTATTAAAAATAAAATAGGGGGTGTTCCTGTTCCATTCCTACCGTTCCGATTCGACGCTAACTGTACGACGCTTATTTGACGCACATTGCTAAAATAAATGTAAACAAACTAGTTTTAATGGATCAATCTGAGATTGTCTTTGATGACGACTACGAACACCCAGATGGCCTGGAGTATATATTGGAATCGGTATTGATGTCTAACGATGAAAGTTTACAGTTTCAACGTCTCGAAGAGGAATACAATTCCGTTCTCCTTAACCGTTGTCAATGCAAAGGATCCTGCGAAAATAAAGAAACCTGTCCACATGGTGGTCAGTACAAGTATGGCACGGATGGACAAGAGTTGTTTTTAAAAAACAGCGAACTTTCTTCAAAACCAGTTATAGAATGCAATATTTTATGCGAGTGCAGAAGGAACTCCTGCTCCAATCGTCTGGTGCAGTATGGACCAAGAAAGAATCTGGAAATATTCGATTCTCCAATTTACGGATCAAAAGGCTTGCGCAGCACAGTCAACATTCCCAGCGGGGCTTTCATCAGCGAATATGCTGGCGAACTACTAACCACAGTCGAGGCAAAGCGACGCCTGGAGACAAATGAAGCGCTTGGCCTGATGAACTATGTCCTGGTTCTGAATGAATACACCAGCGATGAGAAGCAACAGGTGACCATTGTGGATCCTTCTCGTCGTGGTAACATCGGACGCTATCTGAACCACAGCTGTGAACCCAACTGTCAGATAGCAGCGGTACGAATAGACTGTCCTATACCGAAAATATGTAAGTTTTATTCTGTTTTTCTCCAGTTACTGGATAAAGCGTTTTCCAAATCCCTAGGCATCTTTGCATCCCGTGATATTAAGGCCCAGGAGGAGTTGTGCTTTCATTACGGAGGAGAGGGGCAGTCTGTGAACACGAATAATGGAAAGACTTGCCTATGCGCTGCTCCTAAATGCACGGGTTACATGCCAAACACTACAATTGACTGAAAAATACGTTAAATATATTCCTAGAATACTAGCAATGAGAACTTGCCACTCAGAGTTTGTTGGGCACATGGTCGTCCAGCGGCGGCAACTTCTCCTTTATCCATTTCTCCAGATCCGTAATGGAGGCAGTTTTCAGTTCATGCAGTGTGTTTTTCAGTGGATGGAATGTGCCCTTTACGCCCAGCTTTGTCAGATTCTCGAAAGTCTCTACGCCCCAATCTTTAGGTACCAGCGTATCTCGTTCTCCATGGAACATGCGCAGCTCCGGCAGAGCGCTTCCTTCCGTGCGATTTTGCAAGGATTCGTAGACAACCGATCCGCGGTTCAGGAAGGAGGAGTGGGCAAAGACACCCGCCAACTCGGGCTTTAAATGATAGCCCGTGTGGAGGGCCACTGCCCCGCCCATGGAGAAGCCGCCCACGATGATCCTGTTTAGCGGTATCCCGCTGGATACTTCCTCCTCGATGAGCTCATTGATCGAATCGTAGCACTGCGACATGCTCCTCTTGTGTTCTCCGGCGGCGATGTTGATGGACTTGCGGTCAAACCAAACGTGGGACATCTCGCCGTCCATCGGGGAGTACTTCTGGAGCGGAGCCGTGGGATATATGATCTTGATATGCGGATACTCCAAATTCCGGCCGAGCACGAAGCGCACCCATTCCAGAATGCCGGATCCGGTGTCCCCAGAGCCGTGGAAGAATATCACCGAAGCTGTGTGCCTTCCCGTGGCATTTATCGTCTTCAAGGCCGGTTTCATCCTTAATCCACGTTTGTTGCATCAAATATTGCACAAAATCTGACTAAAATGTAATCAAAGTTCATTAGTGTGGCCAGGTGGAAGATGTCACAAAAATATATCATTCCAGGCAAAGCTTGTTCTCAGCATAAAGCTAAAAAGCTATTCCTTCTATAAATATATTACTATAATATCTTCTATTTATGTAATTGTTATTATGAAGTAAGTTATCCCCTTTATTTTTAGATGACGCCTTTAATTTCAAAATATATTTTCACCTATCTGGCAACGCTTCCAGTCACACATGTAAACATGTTCGCGTTTTTCAACACAGGTGGGTTTACCTGAAAGAGAAGAAAAAAAGTTGCAGTGGCAAGTGGCAAAAATAAATAAATAAAGTTGTGAGTAGCTGTAAATAAACGGATAAAATACAAACTAAATAGTTAAATGCGAATACAACTAGTAATCTCATCTTTATACAAGTTTGGGTGCCCCGAAAGTTTGATATTTACCTGAAAATGTGCGTGCATTTATCATTTATGTCCGAGTGAAAACTTCAATGAAACAAAGGGAAATTTACGATGCACTTCCAAGCCTATATATATACGTGGTTTATGTAAAGAGGTTGCGAAAGCAGCTTAATATCTTGAAACGTGTGACGAATTAGTGCAAATATTAAGGCTGCAATTGCGCAAATCTTGTACGACAAAGAATCTCTTGGCCCTCTTGCTTCCAATTTATCAGCTGTTCCGCACATGGTGTGAGAATCCCCACATATGTACAGATGTGCGTGTATGTAAATAGTGATGTATATATTTATGTGTAGGAATGGAAGAGGGACGAGGGACTTAATGTGTAAGTGAGTAATATTTGTTTATGCGGGAAGCAAAGTTCAACGGTACCTTCACCCGTACTCACACTCGAACACCCGCCGATTACGCTATTTGCTTTTACCTACACAAATCCATTCAAATGTGTGAATACGATGCGAACGTGTGTAAGGTTTCGCCTCCTCAGCATGAATCGGCAGTATTTCGCCCAGTTTCTGCCTTTATCATTCCATTCCATTCCCACCAATTCAGCGTCACTTTACGCAGAAAATTTTAAAACCACAAATGGTGATAAAAAAAAAAGAGTAATGGGAATTTACACACACGCTGGAGCGCGTATTAATGGATTTACAATACTGCGCTTTTTTCGGGAAACCCCCTTTTGCTGTTTCTGGGATTTCAAGTGAACTATGTATGTTAGCTGCTTAAGTGATTCAGATATTAATAGTCTAGATATTATTCCACTAATAAATATAATTTTAAATTTCTTTAAAGCCACCTTTTTTTAAATAAATTTGTGTATTCCTTTCACTTTCGTTAAGTACTTCTTTGTTTGCAAGTTAACTTTACGTTAACATTATGCTTCTAATTGCACTATTAGGTTGTTAGGTAGGAATTTATTGGGTAGGTAGATAATTAACAAAATTGGGTGTGTTTTACGACATTTTGTACCATAAAGTCGTGAAATCCACTCATGACAACTTCAAATGACATCCTTAACTTGCCCGGTAACCATGATTAATCAGATTTATATTTATACAGTGACACCTCTCTTTGTTAGGTATTTAAAAAAAATCCAGCAATTTAATAAGAATTGTTCGATTTCGGGGTTATTAGATCAGTAAAGACATTAGAGTTCCTCTGATGGGAAATTGTATATTTTTTTATTTTTAAAATAATTATTTTACTTAGAATATTATTTATATTGACTCAGTTTTAAATCTGTATTGCCGGAACTTGGCCTTAAAAATTCCCATGACATTTCTGATTGCGAACCAGAGGTATGAACAAAATAACAGATAGTGTTACAATTTGTTATTTTCTTTCGATTATCTGTATATATTTTGTATGGACTTTGTTCACTAAAAAGCTGCTCTTTACCGAAACGAAATTCCGGGAGGTTGGATGACGTGCAAACAGTTTTTGAAACCAAAATTGTCTGTGGCCGCACAGTCAGACATAACTATGGAAATTCTTATTTCCCCGAAAACCAGCTCAGCAGGTTAGTCAATTCTCACAAGAAGTGGAATATTCTGGCTGAGCCATGATTACAAAAGTTACCGAATTGTGAATATCATCGTTGCGGGGTCGAAACCACTCGTAAAACATTCGTTCATTCATGGTATAGTTTTTATCGCCGCGACAAGGAGTATTCACCTGTAAGCAGGGTCCGAAGAGCCGAGTCACATGTAAGCATGATAGCGCTAATCGTACTCTCGCCGCCTTGCCATCTGAGAGATAAGTCCGCCGCTCCATGGTGCAGCTCTGTGGCCGGGCAGGGGCTCCCGATGGGTGAACGGACCACCGCCTGGCAGTCAGTTGACGGGCTCTCTCCACGGCGCACGCATGATCGCCGGAGCGGACTTACGGCGCAGCTGCTAATCGCGCGCTTCGATTTCTCAGTGTCTTTGTTCCACTTTGTTAGGAATTATCTGGCGTGGAGTGCGTGCACATAAGCACGTCCATAAACCCGCTATTGTTATTGTTGCTGTATTATCTCTTGTGGAGTGACTTAAAACACATAAACATTAAAGGTCTCTGAAAGTGATCTCAAACAGTGCCAAAATGCAAACCCAAACGCAGACACAAATGCAGACACAAATGCAGACTCAAATGCAGTATGAGAATCATATCTCATCTCCAACTCATATCATAAATACACGCCTTCAAGAAGGTTGGTTTTTTGTATATTCTTGATTTTTGTTTAATTTATTCTTAGTGTTGTATCTTCTTAAAAATGTCTCCCTGATCACAAGCTTAATTCTGTGTCATTTATGTACGTTTTTTAGTACATCTCACACAGTTTAGAAAATATTTTCCTGCGGTTTTTCCATGCCTTTAACATAATTCAAGCTACTAGTTTTATTATTGGCTGGTTAGGACAGAAGTCCCTTAGGTCCCCAGAAGTTTCGGGTCTTTTTTTCGATCTTTATGATGGGTCTACAGTTCAGTTCACGAGTTTGCCAGATAATTTCGCTACTCGCGCCTTTGGGAAAACAAAAAAACCACTGGTCATGACGGTGCACATTGCGAATCAAGTTCTCTGGCCGCGTCCACACTCTAAAACAGCCCACAATGATTGGCGAAAATGTTTGAAATGTTTCTAGATTGCTGTACAGTGAAGTCACTCGAAGTTGAACGTGAGGGGCTGAAAATAATTAAGAGAAAGGAAAAGTATAGTCAGTTGCCACGCTCGCGACTTCATTTGAATTTCAAAAAGATAGTTGCCTTTGAATATTCCGATAACAGACATCATTATGAATAAACTTGTTTTGCGGCGAGAGTAATAATACAGTAATCGCCCGAATAATAAACTTCTAAGAGTATACAGTAATAATTAATAAGTGTATTGCTTTTTGATTTGGTTTCTTTTTAAAAGAGTATTTACTAGTTAATTTCATTAATAAAGAGAGTAATCTAGTTCTAGAAAGTATATACAGATTTCGGTTTTACTATCTCAGCGCTTAGTTATCTAAGATATGCATAAAGTACTACGTCATTTCAAACATGGAGGTTTCTTAAAAGTGCCATCGCTTATTTGTTTTTTCTTTTTGCAAATTCATACCAGATTAGATAATAGAATATATAGACTTAGCTGATTGGCGATCTATTTGCGATGAATGGGGTACAAGGGTTATATTAGGGCCAGCTTTTGAACTGTCCTTAGTTACTGGAATCATAGCGGAAAATGCATGCATTAAGCTTATTGATTAAGACTCATTAGCACATTGTAGTAGCATATATGATGATATGATGAATATTCAACTATAGTCATTGTATTTAATTATAAGAAAAATATGACCTGTTTATAGAATTTAATGCCTAATAACCTAATTAATGAATTCCCTTCTCTCCTTTTAGAGGCTGAGATGAACAACCATTCAGAAAGTTGTTCCTCGTCGTCATTCGGGCGGTGCGGGTCGACGCCCTCGCAGATCGATGATCACGATGCCACGGACGACGACATGACCTTCTGCATGTCTAACTATGCCAAGGAGGCCTTGAAGATGATGTTCATGATGCGGTCCCACGGCATGCTCACCGACGTGGTGCTCGAGGTTAAGAAGGAGCTCTTCCCAGCCCACAAGGTTGTGCTGTCCGCAGCGTCGCCGTACTTCAAGGCCATGTTCACGGGCGGCCTCAAGGAATCGGAGATGTCTCGCGTCCAGCTCCAGGGGGTAAGTAGAGCTCAAGCGACGCCCTCAATTGGTTGGTTTAATGGATGAACAGTTCGTCCGTTTCCTATTTTCAGGTCTGTCCCACGGCCATGTCCCGCATCTTGTATTTCATGTACACCGGCCAGATCCGCGTGACTGAGGTGACGGTGTGCCAGCTTCTCCCGGCTGCCACCATGTTCCAAGTGCCAAACGTAATTGACGCCTGCTGTGCCTTCCTGGAGCGCCAGTTGGATCCCACGAATGCCATTGGCATTGCCAACTTTGCCGAGCAGCACGGTTGTGTGGATCTGCAGAAGAAGGCGAATGTGTTTATTGAACGAAACTTCACACAGGTGAGGAATCCCCCTGATCTGTTCTGTTCCGAATACTACAATAGTCATGTTTCCGGCAGGTGTGCCAAGAGGAGGAGTTCCTCCAGCTGTCGGCCTATCAGTTGATAGCCCTGATCCGTCGTGACGAACTAAATGTGCAGGAGGAGCGGGAGGTCTACAACGCAGTGCTCAAGTGGGTTAAATACGACGAGGACAATCGACACTGCAAGATGGAACACATCCTGGGCGCCGTGCGCTGTCAGTTCCTCACGCCCAACTTCCTCAAAGAGCAGATGAAGAACTGCGACGTTCTGCGCAAGGTTCCCGCCTGTCGCGAGTATCTGGCCAAAATCTTCAAGGACTTGACGCTTCACAAGTGTCCGGGCGTGAAGGAGCGGACACCCAACACCACTCGCATGATATTCGTGGCCGGGGGCTTCTTCCGCCACTCGCTGGACATATTGGAAGCCTACAATGTGGACGACAAGACGTGGACAACGCTATCAAATCTGCGCATTCCCAGATCTGGTTTGGGAGCCGCCTTTCTCAAAGGCAAGTTCTACGCGGTCGGCGGACGAAATAACAACATTGGCTCCTCTTACGACTCGGATTGGGTGGATCGATATAGTGCCGTCAGCGAGACGTGGCGTCCCTGCGCACCAATGTCCGTGCCCCGTCATCGCGTAGGTGTGGCCGTTATGGACGAGCTGATGTACGCCGTGGGCGGCTCTGCGGGCATGGAGTACCACAACACGGTAGAATTGTGAGTATTAAGGATCAATTTATATACAGCGGCAACAGAGATTTTGAAACTATTATTAATTGTATTGTAGTTATGATCCCGACCTGGATCGCTGGACACTTGTACAACCGATGCATTCCAAGCGCTTGGGAGTGGGTGTGGTGGTGGTCAATCGTCTGCTCTATGCCATTGGCGGGTTCGACGGAAACGAGCGTTTGGGCAGCGTGGAGTGCTACCATCCGGAGAACAATGAGTGGAGCTTCCTGCCACCGCTTCAAACCGGCCGGAGTGGAGCGGGTAAGCATAACCGGCGATCTCTTATCTCTTACTTCTGTTAAATTCGGACTTAATTACTATCAGGTGTGGCCGCAATTAACCAGTACATCTACGTGGTTGGCGGCTTCGATGGCACCCGACAGCTGGCCACCGTGGAGCGTTATGATACGGAGAACGAGACCTGGGACATGGTGGCGCCCATACAAATCGCCCGCAGTGCTCTATCGCTGACACCGCTGGATGGCAAACTGTACGCCATTGGCGGATTCGATGGCAATAACTTCCTGTCCATCGTGGAGGTGTACGATCCGCGAACAAACACATGGGTAAAGGGAACGCCACTGAAATCGGGAAGATCCGGTCATGCGTCGGCGGTTATTTATCAGCCTGCATGTGCCACCACGTTTATGGATTACGAGGAGAGCGATGAGGCACGAAGGGATGGAAGCAATGATGAGGGAAGGTCTGGGAACTCGTCCCATGATCCGTACGGAAGTAGGAGTCCAAACTATTCTAGTGGCTCGGCCAACATGCAATTCCACACGTCGGTCGGGATGAGTGGATGCAACAATTGTGACTCCGAACTGGTTGTGAAGCAAGAATACACAGCAGAAACGCGAAATTTTCAAATTCCCGCCATTAACAGTGAGGAGCTGACGAATCCCTCCTGTACCTGGGGTGGAATGCATCGGCAATTTCGAGGGACACCGCCAATGTCATTCAACGATAAGGAAGACATCTCAAAAAATTTAACACACAAGTTCGACAAAGCGCGGAAAAACTGCATACTAAGCACAGCAGCGAAAGTGATACATAACCACATCGAAGGCCGTCTAAGGAAGCTAGCGGCAGCCACATGACAATACGAATCCGATCCATACGCTTAGCCACACAACCAATACATCATTCATTGTACAAAGCCTGTTCGCATCCCCTAGAATTCCATGTTGAGAAGCAGAATCATTCCATTGAAATATCGCTATATGTGTTCTTTTGTTCGCTAGGTGATATTTATGATCGTAGTCAAAGCTGATGATTTTATGGCATCCATAACATGAACTGGCGCGCTCGTCAGCTCATTTTGTAAAGATTGATTAGGGTTAATAGTTAATTAGTGGAAGAAAGGAAAGTGTGTCGTCTTTTATGTATTTTTTAGACATTCATATAGATATCTTGCATATTGTACTTTTTTAGAGTAGGGCCAAAGGAATTATGTGCATCCATAGTAATTTATACAAAAACACAATACATATAAGCTAAATAAAAGATAAAACTAATTTTATAAATCTGAAATTTTTTTTTTAAATGGGAAGAAAGATTGGAAAAGTAGAGTTCAGCTGCAGTTGCATTGGAAATCAGAGTGAATTAATTGCGCAGGTGGGTAGATCTTTAGTAAAATAAAAGTAAACACTTTGTAAAGTCATTTATGGTCAACCTTTGTGGCTGAAAAGTCGTCCGCAAATCCATTTAAGCTGAATGTCACCGTGACAAAGCTGTTTATTACAAATTAACATCAATTTTATTTGCTAAGTGTATTTGTTTCGTGTAAACAAAAAGCTCAACAAGTTTAATATTAAAGACTCCTCTGTTTTCGAGGTCGCGGAGGATTAAATGAAACGGGCGTGTTATCGGTAATGGATACAATGTTTAAGCCACCCATTTGCAGTCCCTTAATCGCCGACTGTAAAGAGATTAGTGATTATTCATGAAAATCATTTGATAAATAAATTTCAAGGTGGGATCATACCATTCTTCCAGGGCCAAGACCACGAACCTTCACTCGTACTGTTTTCCAACCCAATTCAACGGCTTTCTGAAATGGTATGATAGGATTATAAAAATTAATTAAATAATTTTAATTAAGCTTTAGGGAATGAGCTCCAAGATAAACCAGATACGGCTGGTAATAATAGTAAATTCAGAAAACACTTCTGTCTAATTAAAAATAAAAATGCTATATTTTATAGTAGTATCCGAGACTATTCCTAAAACTTACTCCACTAATGGTGACAGCGGTGGCTTGAGCAGCGATGTTTGTGCCCTTGCGGGTGTTTTTGAATCCTTCAATGCCACAGGACCGTATCAGCCGGAGGACTCCTAAAAAGTGGAAATAAATGAGCATATATCGGACTTTAGTTATAGATATTCCCTCTTATCCAACCTTTATGGTCCGTCACGGAAATAATTGTGTTGTTGGGCGACACGCGGATGTTGCAGATGGGCAGCTCGTTGAAAGGGATTCCGTTGAACAGTTGAGTGGAGGTGCTCGCATCCGGAAAGAACTTGGCCTTGCTGAGGTATTGAATAGTAAATATTAATCACAGCTTTACAGGGTATGACATTCTCCCTACCGGTTGATAAGTGTGTCTATGTCCACACTCTTCTCACCCACGGTTCCTTCGTCTTTGGCCGGCATCGATGCCAACATCTCCTTGCGGTCCTCCGCCTTCCGCCAGCACGCTCCCGTATGAATACTCGATATCTGCAGGGTGCTAAGCCTCTGGGCATGCCGTACAGCGCTTAAAAATGCGCTTTTAAGTGACATTTTAATGTTTATTCGGGAGTTCGTGTACAAAACCAAATTACATCACACTGCCGGTCTGGCAACTCTGGCAGTGTTGCTAAGCCCATCACAAGCGGACCGGCCATACAGCTGCTTTAAGATATCATCGATAGTATCGATAGTAACATCGATAGTGTTTCAGCACGTGTTCAAGTTAAGTTTTGGTTCTGGATTCTATTGTTTAAAATGGCTCTGAAAAGATTAAAAAGTGAGTAATTGCTTAAATATAATAAGTATTTTTAACTACCTACTGTATGCCTTATTGCAGCCAAGAAATCAAAGCGCCTGACCGGTCGGCTCAAGCACAAAATCGAAAAGAAGGTGCGTGACCACAACAAAAAGGAACGGCGTGCTGCCAAGAAGAATCCCAAGAAGGGCAGCAAGAAACAGAAGCTCATCCAGATCCCGAACATCTGTCCCTTCAAGGACGACATCCTCAAAGAAGTGGAGGAGGCGAAGGCACGCCAGGAGGCCGAGCGCCTGGCCCGCCGCGAAGCCTTCAAGGTGGAGCGTGAACAAAACAAATTCAAGTCGCTGGAGTCCATGGTCGAGGATGCGGACATGCGGAGCACCGTCCACGGAATAATGCACGAAAACGACGAGGCTGGCGGTGAGAAGCAGTACAAGAACGCCGTCACCAAGGAGCAGTCGCTGAAGCAGTACTTCAAGGAGTTTCGAAAGGTGATCGAGAACGCGGACGTCGTCCTGGAGGTGGTGGATGCCCGCGATCCGCTGGGCACCCGTTGCAACGAGGTCGAGCGCGCCGTTCGCGGTGCCCCGGGCAACAAGCGACTGGTGCTGGTGCTTAATAAAGCCGATCTAGTGCCGCGTGAGAACCTGAACAACTGGATCAAGTACTTCCGACGCAGTGGACCCGTTACCGCCTTTAAGGCCTCCACACAGGACCAGACCACAAGGCTGGGACGCCGTAAGCTGCGGGAGATGAAGACGGAGAAGGCCATGCAGGGATCCGTATGCATCGGCGCCGAGCTGCTCATGTCCATGTTGGGCAACTACTGCCGCAACAAGGGCATCAAGACCTCGATTCGCGTGGGCGTCGTGGGCATCCCCAATGTGGGCAAGAGCTCCATCATCAACTCGCTGACGCGCGGTAGGTCGTGCATGGTGGGCAGCACTCCAGGAGTGACCAAGTGAGTGAATTAGAGAATTCCTCGTAACATATTGCATAATTATCCACACTTTCTTCAGAGCAATGCAGGAGGTGGAGTTGGATTCGAAGATTAAGCTGATTGATTGTCCCGGAATCGTGTTCACCAGTGGATCTGAACACTCGCATGCGGTACTGAAGAATGCTCAGCGCGTGGGCGATGTGAAAGATCCATTCACCATTGCCGAGAGCGTTTTGAAGCGTGCTAGCAAGGATTACTTCTGCACTATGTACGACATAACGAGCTATGACACTTTTGAGGAGTTCTTTGCGAAGAAAGCAGCCAGAATGGGTGAGTACATTACCCTCAATGTGAGATGGAAGACATTTGCAATTGTTTCTGAATCCACAGGAAAATTCCTGAAGAAGGGCGTGCCCGATGTAGTGGCCGCTGCGCGAAGTGTGCTCAACGACTGGAACACTGGCAAAATTAAATACTGCACACAGCCGCCAGAGGTGCAGGAAGCGCAGAGTGTGCACATAAGTGCCTCGATAGTGCACTCCGAGGCCCGCGAGTTCGACGTGGAGAACTTCGAGTCCATGGAGACAGAGATCCTTGATCAGTGCGCTGTGAAAACCGATGACATCATGGAAATAACGTCGACGGGCCCACTGGAGATCAGAAAGCCGCGCGAAGAAGAGGAACCTGCCACCAACTTGGCTGCCAATGTGGTCATTAATGAGAAGGAGAAGGCCTCAGCAAAGGGCCGCAAAAGAAAACTAGATGAAGAAAAAGAAAAGCTAGATCCCGTCCTGCTCTTGGAAGGTATAGAAAAATTATTATCGGCAAGGATGGGATATTAATCTGACTTTACATTTTAATTGCAGAAAATCAATCTCTGAACAAGGGCATCAAGGAACTGCAAAAGCGAAAGAAAAAACAGAATGTCCGTAACGAGAAGAAAATCTCTAAAATCACAGACGTTCTGGATAGCTTTAGCTTAGGTTCGGCATCTACAAAGGCAGATAAATATGATTTTGACGAGGATTATGTGATTGAATAATAACTTTCTGCCTTAGTTTTAATCTTAATAAATAAATCTGTTGATGGTACACTATATAAATAAGAAAGTGTAATATCTACAAAAGACGTTTTTTTATTTGTATTCCAGCTTATAATTAAGCAGGATCTTAACCATTTACATGAAATTGAAAAGACCAAGATTGACTTTCTGTAAATATATTGAAATTTTATTACAATTTTTTAAACTTAACAGTATAACTGCACTGATTAAATATTTGATCATATTGAAGCTATTGTATCGTATGCATGCATGTTTAATTTTATCCATCTCTGACTCTCTTTCCCAATTCAATGTTACGCGCAGTGAAGAAATTTTGTAAATCAGACCAGTAACTTTGCTCATGAGTGAGAACGCTTCTTACAGTGATTTTTGGAATTAAATTATACATACAATAATCACGTACCTATTTTCTTTATGAATTTACTGAACACGGTCTTGCTTTAACAGTGAAAAAAGTGGGATAACAATCGCATTTATTCTCTTAGAACGAATTACAAAGAAGGCTGGGTGGATTCTATGGATGGGGATGGCTTATATACGGATTTAGAATTGGTTTGGTTCAACGAGTAAGAGCTCCAGCGCCGGGATATTAATTGCAACACCAAATCCTCGAATTGGCATTTCCTACAGGTGGAAATGCAACCGAAATCGGGGCTTAGGGATATATGAAGGGACGACGGATGTTGATGGATTTGAATAAATGAAGTGCTATGACGAACGAAAACAGTCAAAATATCAACATAAAACAAATGATGTTCGAACATGACGTATGCTTTCTTTGAACCAATTGTAGTCCCTGAGCGCTGGACCCCTTAAAACCGTGAATTTAATTTAATGAATAGTGCTTTTCGTTTTGATTTTGATTTAACCTAGGATCTATGTAGATTCTACTGAACAGATATTTGTATTTCAGTGATGTTTGGTTTCATTTGGGTGGGGTATAAATTATGGTTTAGGTTTCACTTAAAAACGTCGCATAGAAAAGGTATTTAGATGCTGATCGAGTGGTCTCTTGTGACTACACTATCTGCCATTCTCGAAACTGTTAACCCTGATGTGCCTTCTGTTTTAATTATGTTTATAAATTAGTTATTTATACATGTCATATAGCTACTGGCACAGAGCTCTAGCTCCATGCGTCGGTACATACTACATGTGTATATATATATATATAGAGTGAATCACAGGATTTCAATTTTTGCTAAGTATGTTTAACAATCAATTACTATGTATTTCAATTCAACTCGCCGGACTCGTCTCTCCCTGCGACTCGGATGCGTTAAAATTAATTTCGATGTATCTACTAGCAGTAATTGAAACTTGTTTCGTAATTATTATGTATGTAAACATTTAAAATGATTTCTTTTGCAGTCCTTTGTTGTTCCAAATTATTGGTTGTTTAATGGTTAGTTGGCGGCTCGCTCTTCTGCCCGCCAAGCTACACGGTCTCGATCTCGTACTGGATCTGGACCTCGTCCCTGCCGCCGCAGGATCCGGTAGTGAGCACACAGTGCTGCACAGTTTGGTCAGCAGCTTCTGCGCCTTGCGGAGCAGTTGACGCGATCGCCGGTTACCCTCCCGCCGCCAGCTGGTGGTCACCTGTTGTGGCTCAAACAGGTGCTGGAATGCCGGGTGAGATGACGATAGCGCCTGCAGCAGGTACTGTCACCGCAGATGACTGAAGTGCACCTCCACCCAGCAAGGACAGCCCATGATGTCCTGGCGCGTATAGCTGTGGCCCCAGCCCTTGGCGAAGCTGATCTTCAGACTGAACCAGTCGATGGGTCCCATTTGGTGGTGTTCCGGCTGCTGCATGCTTAGCCATTGGGCCCTGGGAAAATAAAGCAAATGTATAATTTAGTCAATTTGATTAATAAAGATAGTCCTCCAAGTCTCACCTGTTTGTTTCAAAGGCCTTCAGGCAGCAGCCGGGCATCACTTTGCAAACGCGGTCTAGTCGCTCTGACAAGGTGGGAGAGTACACAAAAACGGCCGAATTCCCCCGATTGTAGATCCAAACATCACCGCACTCCAGGCTCAGTGTGACTCCTGGAACGTGTACGTCAGTCAAGAGGGGAACTTCATACAAATATATAGAATTTTCTTACCTAATCCGACCTTCTTCCGCGTGTTCACCACTTCGGAGGACACCTGCTTGCCGTCCGTAGCGAGGTCGCGCAGGCACATGCTATCGCCCCCACTGTCCACAATCCCATCCGTGTAGATATTGACTGCCTTCGTCCGGGCGTGGAAGAACTCCCCGACTCTGTGGGCCAGCTCCCAGTAGGCGATTTGGCACCAGCCCTTACTGCCGATGGTGTTATCTGCAATGCAATCAAAAGGAAATTAATTAGATAAATCACAAACACTTTAACACACTTTAAATAATTTAACAGATAGGTTGGGGAAACGTTTAGAGAGACTGCCTTGTCAGTTTAGCATGCCAACTAATTTATAGACTGCGATGTCAGTTTAACATGTTAACTTATTAGCCAAGATAGTCGACTAATTGAATTTTTAAACATATGCCCGGGATTAAGGTATTCGCGTAAATAACAATTATTCAAATGTCGAACTTGTAACCCGCATACAAAGTGTACACTTCCAGCGGCCATAACTCTTTCGCCGGCTAATAAAATTTGATTTAAAATTACAATAATATCGGGGCAGTAAGCTCCCACCGCAGCCGCTGGCTCGTTTGCAAACAAATAGAAGGAACGAAGTCAGCCGCCCGCACACCCAGAGCAGCGGCGGCGCATTCACATTACGCTCGGCCGCTCGGCACTCACTTGTGTGTGCTCAGACATTTAAATGGTAATAATTTTGGCGCCAGGGCATTACGTAAACAGACCGGCGTCGCGCTTGTGTGTGGTACATATATTCCGATCCATTTGTGCATATATCGCGCCGCTTTGTGCGAGTGACTGTATATATTTAACAAAAAACCCACCGCACCGAGAGTATGTTTATGGGTTCATTTGTGTATATTCCGATTCCGATCGCGTGTCTCGGCAATAATAAAGTGAGAAACAAGTGCAACTCTCTATTTAAAATCCTTGCTAACGAGATTCTCGTTAGAGGTGTGTATGTGTAGGTTTTCAGTACAAATTATTTAATATTTACGACCCCATAAAATCGTTCATAAATTTTGAAATTATATTATTATATATTAATAGGCTTTGGATTGCCTCTGCAACGTGCCTTTTAAGAGGATTACTTTATACGGTTGGGATTAACAAGAACATGGTAATTTTTTTATTTACTTAGAGATGTATGCATATTATTCATTTCTTAATAAAGACAAGCCTTTTTTAAATCCCATTAATATTTCACCTTTTTTGTAAGCGACCGCAATAAGAATTGGAAAAATTGTGAAACAATGTATTTCAGGTCCTAAGCTTGTACAGAAAATATTTAATATAATATAAAGCTAGCAAGTGTTGCCTTAGAAGGATTAATGGCCATAGAATTTTTGGCACTTTCAGCTAATACCTAATTTCTATCTGAGCATTAAATAATTAAGCTCTTTTAAAGGACCCCTTGGTAGATGACACCCCTTGATCTAGCATTAATCAATCAACCGAGGGATGAACACCATTGTAATGCAGAACAGTGCAAATATTGCGCATACGCCATGGCAGCCAACGAAGCGAAGTGCAAATTGCGGCAATGCCAGCGGGTCGATAGTCGATTGGTGCTGCAGTTGGCCCGTAGTTGGCTATTGGCGAGAGCCAATTCGTAAGATATGTGCGCACAATCGGTCGGAAAATCAGCAAAGTCGGAAAGTCGGAAAATCGCTGGCGAGCAGGGAAAACAGCAACAACAACGGTCAGCACGCGCGCTCGCCGAGAATAAAATTGAACGAAAGGCCGCCGAAAGGCGCAAAGGCCAAGCCCAGACGGGTGGCGCCAAGTAAAAATATATCGCAATAAATCCGTAGACGGCTTTTAAAATTTTGCATGGCAAAGAATGTGGCGAAAAACGGGAACGGCGGCGCTGGCGGCGACGGGAAGCGGCGGGGGCGTTGAACGTCGGACGTTGGACGCTGCAAGTGGCGCCCGTTCGATGTTTACCTAATTAGGTCGACGCCGGCGTTGATTCCGTCGCGTCGCGCCTCGCCATGGCCACGAAATATTGTTTACCCCACCAGGCTGGCGTCGGGTTCAACTGGGTGAGTGAGTGCTCGCCGAGATTGGGGGCAGCCAGAGCCGGCGAAGTTGATCCAAGAGCGAAAGGTGATTTTGGAAAATTGGGCAATCAAATGGCTCTCTTTCCGCAACCTCAAACTGGTCAAGACTAAATATTTTGCTTTGTTAGTTACTTTGTATAACTTTATGCCTTGTTGCATAAATAAATATTCTAGCAATCTTTCTGATTCGAAATTTGATTATTTTCTCTTGAAAACTATGAGATTTTCTGCATTTGTCTAGACTGTTTGCTTAATCCCTGCGTCTTCAATTAATTGGATTTACTGGGTGATTTATAAACAAGCGCTTAGTTACTTTTCCTCTTAGTTAGAGTCAAAATATCTTTTAAGTAATGATAAATTAATTATTTTAGCTTTAATTTGGAATGTTGGAAAGATTACCAAGAATTCGATAAATGCACCTACTGCATTTTTCGCTGTACCATATTTACATATGTATGTATATTCGTGTAAAATCGTAGCGCCGTTCCCCTTGCTAATATTTATGTAAGTAGGTACATAGGCGTACATACATATGTACATCTGTGTTGGATGCCCGAATCCACGGGCTGCTGCTACATCATCTTTAAATTTAGAATATTTTATCTTCAATCTGTGCGCCTGTGTGGGTCGAGGCAGTGGCCTGTAAGTTTGTTGGTGGCCAACATGTGCTGCTCTCAAGGAATCGCCCATGTTCGACCCGGTCTCCACGTAGTGCCCCATGTCGTGGAGTCGTTCCCATCCCACCCCCAACGATGAGTTGCAATTGAAGGCAATTAGGTAATTAAATCGATAGCTTCAGGCTGTAGTTTTTTAGGCGGAAAAGCACTACTGATCTTTCTGTCCAATTAAGCTCTAAAATGTGATTGATTTCTTATATTTGTTTAGATTAAGAGTTCTTTGGAAAGAAAAGTATTCTACGAAGGCTTATTTAACCATTAAAGATGCTCATTTTATTCTTGTAAATTTATATATTCAGACTATTAATAATTGGCCTTCCATTCACCAACAATCAACACTGTTCCCTAAGAAGTTAATAACCAAATACCCAAGAAACGCCTGATAATCAAATCATTCAATGTTCACCTTAATTTCCAGACATCAGGGAATATGCAAAGTATGTGCATTTGTCAGAAACTCTGATGGGAATTAATCAATTTGAAATTTCAATCTATTTTTAACCGGCCTGTCACCCAATCGTCGTAAAGCCGCAACTTAACGGTCCATTTAAATGTAATAGTTTTCCGTCATTTTGTCGCCAGTACAATGCCATAAAAAAGTCAAATATACAAAAGTCCAATACGGCCCCAGAGAGAGTGTGTGTTTGCTGTGCGAGAGTGTGTGTTCTGGCCAGTTTCACGGTGCCGTCTCAGTCGCCGGGTAATGCCGTGAATGATATCATAGCCCCATTGACGTGGCCGAAGGGGATTGGTGGGGCCAATGGCTCCATCGCAAGTACCAAGCCAAGAGCCATTTTTCTAAACGCATGGCAATTGGGGGTTTTTGTTGCGTAAACCCCAATAAGGTTTTTGGACGACAGTACGTCAAGGTAATTACAAAGATAAAGAATGAAAGCTATATTTATTACGCACGTATAATAGATTCAATAACTTGAAGTCCCCTATAACTAAAACTATTTTTGTTGCTGTATTTGTGGTAATTAGTCACACTTTTTAAATTGCTTCGTTAATTGTACTCAAAGCTAATAAATGGTAAGGTAAATGTATACAAAATAAAGAAAATGTATTTTAAAATGTATAATATATTTAGGTTTTTCCTAATTCTACTCTTTTTTTATTATACTGTTTTATTTACCATCCCCTAGTTTATCGAAAACGAATTCCAAATTTTAAAAATCTTAGAAATAAAAAGCCCAAAAACTAAATAAAATTCTTTAACTCATGGAAAATGTTTTTTGCTACTAAAAAGATTTAATAAACTAACACTCAAATTCCATCTTAACGCCTAAAAAACTTTCCCCTTGATAAAATCACGTATACGCCACTGCTTGGAAGCACACACTCTTGTAAGTAAGCACAAAGATTGTGGCGCCGTCGAGAGCGCCAACTCACCTCGCTCCACTCCCCGTTCTCCTGCTCAGCTACTCTCCCGCACACCCACTCTGCCTCCGCGGCTCTCTCTTTAGCCGCTTGTGTTTGTTTTTCGCTCATTATTTATTTTCATTTCGTTTTTGCTGTTTTCGCTTAAAAGTTAATATCAATATAGAAAGTGACGACCTGACGCGGCAAGCTGGCGCCACGAGCAACTTGTCTCTCTCAGACATACATACGCTCACAAGCACACGCGGCCCCAAGTGCCGCCGCACACCTACATGGCAAAATAATCGCAACACCGTGCGCTCTCCCTCTCGCTCCCTGATAAGGAAAGGGGGGCAAAGCGAGAGACGCTGGTCAGGACTGGATGGGACTGGAAACTCACCTTTCCCGTCAGTGGTGAACGACTCGAAGAGCGGCGGCGTCGGTGACGGCGACGGCGACTCCGTCCTCTTGTAGATGCTCGACGCCGAAATGCTGCTGCTCCGCGCACTCCACGTGCTCAGCGCCGCCGACTTTGCGTCGATCTGCAAGTCTTCTTCGGGATCTGCAAGTATCGGGCATTGGAGTTATCGTTATCGTATTGCCTGGCTCTGAGGGTTCTCCCCAATTTTGGAGATTTGGAGATTTGGAGATGGCCTTACCTGCATCTTTCAGTCTCAGCATTTTTGTGCGTTGGTATGGCGGCGGTTGTGGTTCTGAAAGTGCACGCAGAATCAAGATAGGAGATTTCGTTAGATATCTTGAAGCTTCATGGGATTTTCAAGGCTATATCCAAGGGTTTTATTCTTTAGGGTAAACCTCAATTGTATTTTAAAATATTATAAATATGATATAATTTTATTAATTTATTAATATATTAGATTTTTTTAAATAATTCCAATGAAGTTAGAAGAAATAGAAGACATCGGTTTCCTCCCTTAATAAGCAAATCGTAGATTCCTTATTTTATTTTAGACTCCTATCAAAACTTCTAAACTAGTACAATAATAACTATAATTCAAATTCAAAAACAGTTTAATAAAAGTCCTAATTACGATCAATTTATAAATATTTATTCTAAAATCCCAAATCATTGAGTTAAACATTTACCAATGTTTTAAAACCTTATAATACTATCCCAGATCAGTCTTTTGAAAAATCAAGAAATGATTTTTCGAATCATTCATAACCATATTCCTAGTGGTATGGGGCATGTCCATGGTTGATACACGCAATTTTGAGTTAATCAAAAGTTCGAGTTATAAATGCGCGTCTTCTAGTCGGGCGCACATCGCGATGATGAGATCATGGTTCGGATCGCTAAACTAATACATACTAGTGTTCAGATCGAATATTTGTACGGCAAATCAAAGCGAAACAAAAACAGAGAGAAGAGAAGAGAAGAGAAGAGGCGAGTAGAGGCGAGAAGAGAGCCAAAGCCAAACAAAAACAAAGGCGGAGGCAGATCGGAGGAGGAAAAGGAAAGGGCGGCGAAGCCCCAGCGTAAGCGTAAGCAAGCCAAACATCGGCGGCGATATATAAATAAATATAGTAATCTTTGCATATCAGGCAGCAAGCAGTCACGAAATGGGGGACATTTTATTGGCGCAGCGCAGAAATCGTTTGATCTGCGGCGCTCTGTTCAATCCCGCTTACATTCTACATTCTGCTCCACTCCGTTTTCATTCTTCTCTCATTTCACTCCCAGAAAACAAACAACAACAAATAATATGAAATAAGAATCAAAAACAAAGAGCCAAAAGGCAAAAAGCAACAAAAAACGGAACGGAACAGGTCGTATTTGATGGCGAAGATCCGCACAAACAAAAGCCTCAATGAATTGCTCGTCGGGGCTCAAGATATTATTCATTCAATCCAATAAACTCAATAATTTATGAAACGTCGCATTAACATTTTAGCGGTTTAATTATAAAACTCTTTACTTTACTTATGGGACACCAAATATATGAAAGGTAATTTCAATTAGTATCTGAAACAAACAGCCTTTAACTTTATGGCAGCGTTAGAAATAATTAAAAGGTGGGATGTCGACTTTAATTTGTTCCTATGATTGATGTAAGATAGATGCTACCAATAATCAATATTTTGTGATATTATAATCAAATCTGGATTAGAATCAAATTTTATTGCATAATAAATTCCTAATGAACAATCGAATCTAAACTCTTTATTTATTGAACTTAAAGGGACATGGCAAAATGTAAAATAAACCATATATGATTAAAACATGCTTTACATATAAATGGGACTGATAAGCTTCAAAGCAATTAATTCTACATATTCCATATAAAGTTAAAAATAAAATATACAAAGCTGAGAGCTTAAGCACCGGTCAAAATGCAACAGGTAAGCACAGATTTCGATCGCGATGAAAGATCTGTAATGCTCTTGGTATTCTGACGGCGCATAAATCGCTTGATGTGCCTCGTCAACGGCGCCCGACGACTCGGCTCAAATGTATCCATATACCCGTACCCATACCCCATACCCATATCGTCTCGGCTCCCAAGCCCCAATGTACCAGTTAAACCTGATTACGGGGCGACGGCGGCCGCGTCATCGACGCCAACGTCGAAAATCTAACAATTCTTAAAAAAGCACGAGCGCCGCAGCGAAACCGAAACTGAAACCGAACCAAAGGGAGAGCCAGCACCAGCGCCAGTCCCCAGTCCCCAGTCCAGTCCATTCCATTCCAGCCCCGCTGTCAACAAGCTGAAGGATGGATCGTATGACCAGTCGGCGAAATAGCCACAGTCAACTGAATAATATCCACCGTTCTGGGGGTTATATATAGTTATAGTCTGGCTGCAGACTGAGTCAGATTCCAGCAATTGAAATCGTAGCACGCCCAAGGGTCCGCTGTTTTATTTATCAGTCATGTCCCAGATTCATAATTTGATCTAATTTAGCGAATTCGGCATTGATTACATCTAAGATTTCTGGATTTCTATTTCATAGCCCCAGACTTCATGGGATATCGTATGACTAATTGATCCAGATTTTTATTCCCTAAGTATCACATTCAATTCCTCTAAACGTTATTCATAATAGACCCACGTAATTCTAGGATTATTAGTAAAAATATATACATGTATGAAAAAATGTTTTTGGCTTTACTTTTTCGATTACAAAACGAAGCCGAGTCTTATTAAATGGTGAACCATGATCATAACATGATAGACATGATAACACACTTAAGCACTTATGAGAAGACCGAGGAATACAAGTCGGGGTCTAAAATTGAATTTTTTCAGAGAAAATTGCAAAAGTCTGCCAGGTAATTAGTCAAGTTCCCCATTAGGACCACTCAATAAGCCCGAAACAATGCTGACCAGCAAAAAGCATACATATCTACGTAAATGTGTATCTGTAGCCACTCCGCAGGAACGTACAGAACCCAGAGAGGAGCTGGAGCTGGAGCTGGAGCTTTGCGGACGACGGCGGTCGAGCAAGAACCGCACCTCTCAATGGGTTCCGATCCGATCCGATGGATGGGGCCCAGGCACGCAAAATGATCCTTTTTATGGGTGCTCTGGTGGAGGAAGGGTCCAGAGACTGCCACCAGCGAGCGGCGACCACTCGTCGTCGTTACAATTCCTGGAATTGTGTTCCCCGATGCCGATGCGGATGGAATAACATTATCGACTTGTTTAATGTGTTCGGCGCCATCATTAAAAAACCAGTCACTGTCGGGACGTCCCGTCCATCCGCCGACCGTCCAGACGATGACACAGCCAGCGGAGCAGGAGGCGGCCGCCAGCAGAAGGCAGAGCCAGTTGCCTGTTGCACAGGTAAGTGGCACATGCACAGGTAAGCCATCAGGCAGCGCAAGGCAAGGCAAGGCAAGGAAAGGGAAGGCAAGACACGGCACGATGGCAAGGGAAGCTGTATCTGTATCTGTACGAGTATCTGCCGCAGAACGGCACGAACAGAGTCTTCATGTTTCCCAAAAGATTGTGTTCTGTGCACAGGAATGTCGGTATAGACATGCCTTTTTGCCATCGCATCTACGGTGATTATCGGTTGTTAGTGGGGGTACGGGCACTCTCAGAATACTGGCAAAAACGGTGATCCTTATCTTACCGGCTATTAAGCATAAAATCACAGAGTAAACATATACGATATCCTAATTAATTTGTTTACAATCAACCCATAATCTCTGAGATGGCACTCATTATGGGGCTTTATTCAGCACCTGGCGCGTCTCCACGGAAATCATACCATTTCCCTACCAGATCATATCACAAATGTGCTTTAAAAGGGGGAACTATAGACTTAGGCAGTTAAGTTAATTACTTAATGAGTGTTCATAATATTGTCAGTAATGTCATAGAATGTATTCAATAAGAAACCAGTCTCTTATTACAATCTTACTTAGTATAAAGTAAATTTATAGTAAAATTAAGTTCTTGGAATTGAGTGGATGTTTTAGTGATCAAAACTAAGCTTTCCTATTGCTCTCTTGATTAGTAACCGAGTAACTCTTCCCTCTCCCCTATTTAGTTTTCTGCACATGTGCGATTTTGTTCCAATTTGAGGTTAGATGTGGTTTCCATATAAAGTCGCCGGGGCGATTGATGAAAACAACCCACACTCATACCCACACAGATGATGTATTACATGCAGTTTAGTGCTGATATAATAGCCCCCGATTAGATTAACACCAGAACGAATGGCTGGCTGACTAGTTGTAAGCTCGGTCGAGTGATACGCACGTTCTAGATAGGGGGCGATTCGATGGGCCCAGTGAGCCGATCGGCGGCGGCGGCGGCAGGGGGTTATTAATAAATCGGACTCATCATTTATGCACACATATGATGGAAAGTTAATCCCATGGCGACATGATGTTAATGCAGTGTGCATCTTCTATCTGCAGTCGATGCACAATGCCCACACACAGGCGAGTGCCATATCTACGTACATATATTTTTTATACGCCAGCGAAGTGTGTGCATGCGCGTGCTAAAAATAAAAACAAACAAATCGGAAGGCGCACATGTATGTAGCGCACATATGCATATAGACATGCACCGATGTTTGCCCGACTGTACATAGTGCGAATGGGATCTCTAAACGATGCGCCAACTAGCTGGTGGCGACGGACATGCCGCGGCCCCAAGTACAGTGAAGCCCCTTCACATTTTGCCAGTGCAAAAAGTGCGAAATTTAAGCTACATCTTCAGCTTTGAGAACAAACAAAACAGATACAAGTTTGTATCTGGAAATTGTGGTCAAATGGGAGTATGCTGCTAAAACTGATCCTGAGGCATAGATACTATATGTTTGAGTTACGGAAGTTGGACTGTCTTCTCGAATCGCTCGAGTACTCGGACTCTTACTTTGTAATGGTAATGGTGATGGGTATGGGTATGGGCAATGGGTAACGGACTCTGCCGCCTTTGCTGACTTCGCTGTAGCTTTGGCTTTTGCGTTTGCGTTGGCGACGACGCCTGATTATTTCCTGGCGCCAGTTTCTAAATTTACGCAAATTATTTTCGAAAGAATTTAGTCGCCGTCATGTTGGGCCGACCGTTTGCGTGGCGCTTTCACGCACATTCTCTCCTCTCTCTCTCTCTCTCCGCCTGCAAGTGTGTGAGTTTGATAAAGCGGAATAAGCGAGCGAGAGAGCGGCGGCTTCGGTGGGTGTGTGTGTGGTGTGTGTGAGTCTGGGCAAAAGTCAAGGCAGGAACTTGAAATTCAATTTTCTGCGGGAGCAGTTTAATGCCTAATACAGACCGGTTGCACCTTGTCTCTTTTCTCTGCTTCTTTTCTCGCTCTTCCAGACCGAAAATACCCACACACACATACACACACACACCCAGGCAGAGTGCAACCCATGCTCATTGCAAAAAAAAAAAGAAAAAAACAAAAACAAATACAATTCGCGAGTGGCGGCATTTTCGTGTGTGCGCCACTGGCGCCACCAAATACATGCAAACCAAATTGAGCGCACTTGTATGTGCAATCTACAGTCGCTGTTGGCAGTATAGGCGCAGCTGGCTTTTATTTCTTCCCCCACTGTCGTAAAGATTGGGATAAGGCAGCTTTAATAAAGTTAAAAATTTTATACGACCTTCCTCATAGATTTCACTGAAAATCACTGATTAAACATCCCCAAGAAACTTTTAATTTAATCTTTTAATTTCTTTGATCCGTTTCCTACCTGGTAGGTGCACTATGCGGCACCAGTGCAGCGGGTTGCAGCACGTGTAAACGCAGTCTTGGGCGCTGTGACAGGCAGGCAGGCGCTTCAGCTCCTCGCCGCTCCTCAGTCCCGGCCAGAAGAAGAGCCGGCTGGCGGTGACATACTGCTCCCGATCCGCAGCCGTTGTGCACGGAATCAGGATGCACTGCTGGTAGGTGGGCGGTGTCGTCGAGGCGGTTGCGGAGGAGGTAGCCACGGCGTCGCGTTGCGCCTTCGTTGGCAGATCCACGCGACTCTTGACGGCCAGCAGGAGCTCGGCTACCTGCTTCCGCTTGAGCGGCTTCATCAGCGCATCGAAGTCCTCGCGCTGCCGCCGTAAACTCTGCGCTTGGGATTGGGCCGGCGTTTGGTTTTGGTGGGCAGGAGATGCTCGCATTGTAGCTGGAATTGAGGACGTCGATGATCCGCTGGTGGATTCCGTTCCGCTGCCGCAGCATTTCCGAAACATGGTCGCAAAGGTGTTGGCACTCGGCAGTCGGCGGTCCACAGGCTGCTGCTGTTTCTGCTGCTCCCCCTTCTCCACCTGCTCCTGATACCGATCCCGTTCCCGTTCCCGTTCCCGTTCCAGATCGCTTTCTCCGATCAACATATCTTCGCAGGAGTTTGCGCAGCTGCAGCCAGGAGCGGTACAGCAGCGGTCGCAAGCCGATCCGCAGCTCAGTGGTGACAGTTCCCGTTCCCTGGGATTTGGCAGGCGGCGATACGGATGGCTGTTGTTGTTGTTGTTGTTGTTGTTCTGGACTGGACTCTGGCCCGAGGAGCCGGAGCAGTCCATGGCGCAGGGCATCGAGCTGTAGGGTGGCGGCGGCGTCTGGCGCATGGCCAAGGAGTCCTCGTCGCAGGAGTAGCCAAAGGATGGAGGATGCTGAGGCTGCGGAGGCTGCTGGTGATGCTGAGGGCGGGGTCGATGTGGAGGGGGCGGCGGCCGTGGTGGCTGGACGGCCGGCATTGGAGGCACCCCTTCGCGCGTACCCGGATTGTTTCTGAGCGCATAACGCCATAGATCTCTCTTCTTTTCGTTTGGGAATATCATGGAGGGACATACAATTTTGCGGTAACATCGATCCTACTGTATGCGCATTATTTGTAGTTGACTAACTTGGTTCGCGGACTCGACGGGGCCGGCTAGTCACAGTATTTATTTATTCTTTTTTTCCTTTTCAGTTTTACGGGTGGGTCTGGTCTGGGAACTGGGAACAGACGGGGTTCCGGTTCGGGTTAAGGTTCTTGTGGTCTGGGAGCGGGGAGCTGAGGAACTTGGTAAGGGGACTGGTCTGAACTCCTCGTGTCACTCGTGGGCTTTGATATGCTTTCGTCGCGTTTGATATGTATTATCCAGTGTTGTGCACTCTGCAATAAAAAAGGAATATTTTATTATTAGTCACGGGCTTAATTGGTCGTCCCAGCAGCGTTATATGCACTCGTGTTTATGCCGGACACTGGCGGCACTCGGAGGGGGTTTAAAGTCAGGCCATGACTTAATTTCGAAAGGCCATAAAAAATATAGTAATAGTTTTTAGAGTCAGTAAATTATTATTAAGTTGTCTTTCTGTCTTTCTCTTTAGATAAGGTAATCAATATAATCACGTTTACAATGTCTTTAGTAATACATTATTTTAATCCTTAGTTATTATGAGCGTATTTAAGTCATGAAGTCATATGGGGTTTCCGAATATGGTAAGAAATATGAAACTACTTTTTGAAATCGAATTAGGAATACATTTCTGATATCATTGATCCAGAGTATTATGTCGTCGAAAATTAATCAAGGAAGCAGGCATTAGTTAGGCAAGTATTGTTGCCTACTTCTTGGCTAATATTCTAAGGAGGGATCTGTTACTTTTAGAGTTGATATTGTAAGGTTAAATAAAAATTAAAAAAAGCCTTTTTTTAAGTTCTAGAGGTGGGGGTAACTGCTCTGGTATCTAGGTCTAGGTGTAACAATTACTGAGTTTTTTTTTATAATCATTATGGATCTCAGATACAACTAAAGATAAATTTAAAAATTAAAGATAAAAAGTATGCGTTTTTTTTTTTTTCGTTACCCCCTTCCGACTTTTCCAGACTACGCACGTTGGTGGTGGCAAGCGAGGAATCTGCTGCTTCCAGGCTTCGGATCGCTTGAGTGAGTAATGCCCCCCGTCCGCCGCCGCCTCACCACACATGCAAGCGATCTGTGCGGCAGCATCAGCTGTCGGTGGGAAAGAGATAGGGCACACAGAGCACCGGCGAAGAGGGAGAGGGGCAGAGCGAGGAGCGCCGCAAATTAACAGCCCCAACCATGTGAATGAGTGTGTATGGGTGCGTGTGTGTGCGTTTGTGTGTGGCCCATGCGAGCATTTTCATTTCCATTTTGTTGCTGGCATTTCTTGCGCTCCTTATCGACGACAAAAGTGGCGCCGCCGGCATGACGGCAACAACAACAACGCGTCAGCCGCAGCCACAGCAACAGCAACAGCAGCAGCAACAAAATTACGAGTCAGCCCCACAAACACGCTCACCAACAGCACACAACCGCACTCGTTCGCTCGCTCACTCACTCACTCAAACACACAGACGCTTACAGAATGCTTGCGTGCAGAGCAGCAAGGCAGGGCGGCGGGAGTGCGAGCGAGAGGGAAGCGCCTGGCGCCACTGACGTAATAAAAGAAATAATAGTAACGATGTCGGCGGCAAAGGCGGCAGCGGCGTCGTCGGAATGGCGCCACACCAATATAAGCTTATATCAGACAGACACGAACGAGGGGCGACGCGACGGTCGGTTTGTCAGCCGGTTTGACAAGTTAAAGAATCAACAATTTACGGTTGAGGTGAGTATGGAATAATCTACCGTAGCCGTGGTCAGAAGAGCGCCCCCCAAACGCCGCACAGAGGGAGAGAGAGTGCAAAAGACTGTGCTGCCATGTGTTGGTGTTGTTTGTGTGTGGTGGAAATCAAATCGGCCGCACATTCGGAACGGAACTCTCCTAAAAGCGATTCCAGAATTCTGGGTGCTCCAAAGTTCTGTATCTCTTAGAGTTTTTCAGGTTTCCAATATATATGGGAATATCGCATATACATAACAGTTTTAGTTTTGGGATCTGAAAAGATTGTATTATCACCAAGTTTTTAACTGAATATTTTTTCAGATATTTATACAGAGTTCTAAAACTCTATTCTAAAAATTATATTGGCCTTTGCACAGTCAAAACTCACCAATTCTGGAACTAGGGCTTAGATGTTCTTTTTAAAATTCTGTTTTTTAAATACAATTCAAAATCTAGTGAAGAATTTATTGATATATGGATAAGGATATTTTATTTAGAAAATTCTTGAATGTACACGCTTCTGAAATTCTTTTAAAAGATATCTGAGGTACAAATTTTGACTTTCCCAAAATTTCTTGATATTTCTTATATCTCTTTTTATTTAAAATCTATTTGTTTACAATCTATATTTTAATTATACTTAAAACTTCTTCAAAACCCTTAATTAAAGCTCAATGAGTAAAAAATATACAGATTTTAAAATTCAGAACTGAAATATTTGAATGCCGAAACAATTAATAAGCAGTTGAAAGAGTATCCATATACATACATATGTACAATCCATATTCAAGAGAATTTATTTGAAACCGACGAGTGATTGTTTTTCACGATTTCGCAGTAAGTTCAAGCATTCATAAATAAAAACATATGTATATATGTGTACATAGATATACATATTTACACATATTTAGGTAATACTTTTGATAATGAGCGCATGACTAATTGGAAGTTCAATTGGAAACAATCGCTAGATAGAGTCAACGATTTGGTAACAGATACACAACACCTTGATTAGGAGATATGTATTAACTACAAAAAATAGGTGAACTTTAAGAACTATAAAGCTCCGATATCTTTACAGATACAAACGCCTTTCGGTACAAATTTTTATATTACTTAAAAATGATTTTATGGGCAGGACTGGGAATAAAATTAAAAGTTTAAACAAATTACATTTTACTAAGTATGCATATATCATTGTATTATATTTGAATCGCCAAAAACTCAGTTTGCCTAATTTCAACATAGTGTTTGCATAATCACGAGTGCTAAAGATATTTATTGCACAAATTCAGGATATAAAGTGTGGAAGGTACTTACTGTTTCAAGTATATTTTGGTAATTGGTATCCGTTTCAACCTTATTTGATATGTATTTGTTTGCCATGCATTCGTATAAATTACATGTGCTTTGATATGTTTGGGAGTTCACTTGATTTCTTTTGAATTTACATTAAACTGCAGAGGAGGAATTATTCATTAATAATATTGCACAACGAAACTAACATAAGGTTTAACACGTGCCACCGACGGTTGTTATTTTATTTTTTATTTAACTCGCAGTTTTGGTAATCGCAATCTAATTTTTTTTTTTTTTTTTTTTTTTTGCACTGCTATGCTTATGTGTGTGCGTGTGTGTGTTAATGAGGTGCGAGTAATGTGTTGATATTGATTCAATATTATGTTGAAGTGGAGCCAAAAAAGAAATAATAACAAAATCAATGTGGTGGAAAAGGTGCTCTTATTGTTTTGTTGTTTTTGCGCTGCCTCGATTCTGCCGGCGCCGCTGCCGCATCTATATATGTACGTATACGAGAGCTGTGCATGTGTGTGTTTTTGGCCCAATGCAGGTACAATATGTGTACGTGGCTGGCGAACAATTGCACTTCTTTTCTTTTCAGTTATTTGCACAGTTAAAGTTTGGGTCCGAACACACACACACACATACACACAAGCAATCGGTTTATATTTGTCTGCTTTTCTTTCGCCTATTGATTTTTAATTTGTGCACACACACAGACAGACGGACGGACATGCGAACTCGCAAACTAACACAATCTCCAATTGGAACTGGACAACGTGATCGGAGATCCGTAGCCGTTAGAAGGAAAAGCCGGGCGAAGACGCTTTTTTCTCTATACACACACACCACACACATGCATAAAATTCATAGCAGCAAATAAGCGTATTTTCAGCGAATTCCAATCCATATAATTTTCACTTTGTTTCCACAATTTTCGACTTTTGCTTGCACTTACACTTTTTGTATTTTTTGCTCTTTCACTTTGATTTTCTTTTCGTGTGGTGGTAGCAGAGCATACAGTTCTTGAACTCCACACTTGTAAACAACAGCGAAAAGTTCACGTTGCTCGAAATAAAATACGAAATTCCGGACTTCCGGCGCTATCTAGCGTGGTTCTGCGAGTATCCCAAAAACGGCATATCTTTCGGATTTCGCATCGGGAACGAAACACACAAGCGGCGCGGTTAAGAAATCGTCGGGCGACTTATTATTTATAATTTATTTACTGCCGCTCCTTTTATAAAACAAAATCTCAAACACCAACCGTCCGTCGTGTTACCGTCCGAATTTTCTTTCGAAGTTATTTTGAATTTGTGGCTCGCGTTCCCATATTTATAGGTTTTCCTCTCTCGAACATCAGAGCGAACATGTTTCGTTGCAGCGTTCTCTCTCTCATCTTAACATGTTGCGTTGCAACCGTCGAACAAAATCTCTTTCCTAACAGACTGTTCAGCCGAATCCAATTTGACAAAATAAAGTATCTTTGAAATATTTTTTATGGCTCAATATTTTTGGTGCTGAAGGTTTAACCTATCAATGAAGCTTTGCTCGACGCCACACCAATAAAAGTACTTATCGACACTTAATGTGACGCAAATACATGTGCACTTCTGTTAAGTTACTCTGTAACCTAACAGAGTACATACCGCTCCTCGTTAACAGGCTCGAATCGAACGTGTATTGCAACCTATGGGGGACGAGAACGAAAAATTATACCATCGCCTGGGTCTCAAAAAGTGAGAACCCATTAATAACAACATAGAATTTGAAAAAATTAATAAAATAATTTCTTGTGCGATGTTGTTTAGAATATTGGCACTGCTAGTTTGAGTTCAGAGTGCAGTTCAAGCAGAGAGGCATCTGTTGGATTGCGTGGTGAGATTGGCGCCGCGGCGCCTCTCTCGCACACAGTTACACCCTGCGCACGCACACCCACAACCAACTGAGCGCCGTTATTCGCTCTCTCTCTCCTTCAGCTGATTGCTATGCTCATAGCTGGCAGTGCCGTCTGGGTTTTAGTGTTGAGAAATACCGCGGTTTTCAAAGGCCCTGGATTTTGAATTCTCTAAGCTGGTCAGAATTGTTTGCTAACAAAATAAAATATAAATAATGTTTGATAATTAATCTTAGAAATTTTTAATTATCTTTCTATAGATTAAATTTCGTCTTATTCTATCCCCAAATTCGGTTTGTACAGGTAGTATGTTGCATTTACCCAGCTTACAAATCCTTAATGTTCCTTAGCCCCTGTTAAGTATCTCACATAAATATATCGCTAAAAAGGCAAAAACAAAAAAGGGCTTAACTCCCTCGATGCAATCGAGAGCGGCGAACCTGAAGAAGCAAGAGCCACATTTAGCGCGGTCTTCGTGGCCGCAAAATGTGATGAATGGTTGTGATCAAGGGCATATCAGTTGCAATTGCCTTGCCCATGTCTGCCCAGACACACGGACTCACGGACACACGCACGCCGCCCATACAAACTGGCGCCCCTGCAGCGTGCCCACTCACACATGCGCACTCCGCGAGGATCGGAGCCAACACTGGGAGAAAAATGGCAGTCCAGCGATAATGCCTGAGACTAAAATGATACGGTTCCTTCTTAATTTCTACAAATAATTGACATAGTAACTCACATGCATAGAAAATACAAAGTTGGAAATTATAAATTAAAAATCATTCATTACATTTTCATAAACAAATCCCATCAACCATTTAAGTATACCATTCTTTCGCCCAGTGCAGAGCAGACGCTGCAGCAGGAACCCTGCCTTGGTTCGTCAGTTCCAGCAGAAATACATAATTGTCTCTCGTTTGGACGACTCGAAAACACAAAAGCAAATAGGCTCCCGTCATTACGATAATAACAGGTCGGGAACAGGGAACAGGGAACAGGGAACAGGGAACCCAGTCAGCCACTTGTGTGGAGTGGAACTGTCGGCCGCCGACCGGTGATCTTCGCAGGAGGAATTCGATCGCCGCGGACCGGCGGCGTCGTGAGCGTTAAATAAGCGCGAGTGGGGGAAGGGGGCTCGGAACTGGGATCCGGCAACAGGCCCCCCGACTTGTGGAGGCATTACCTCAGGATGGAGCAGCAGCAGGAGTTTGAATACATTATTTTCCCCGTGATGCCGAAGACATTCCGCAAATGCTAAACAAATAATAAGACAGTACCCTTCTTGTTTGAAGACTCGCTTACGGAAGAGCCTTAATTATTTCGATTTCACTTTAAGAGAAGCTTATCTAATAATAACTTCGAAAATTGAGTTGGTTTTCAAAGGTAATTAGTTAATGGACTTGTAAATATAAAGTACATATTCAAACCTGCTCTAGGATTATACATATAGTAGATTTTAGATTTAATATAAAGTAAGTTAGAAGTTTACCCTTTAAATAAACCTATTTGGTTACCCCTAAAAAGTTTATTTAAGCCCAAATATTATTAAAAAGCTCCAAGCTTTAATTTGTAGTTGCGAGAAATGTTTATTGTTATAGTTAATGTTTCATCAAATGACTGAATAAATATTCTGGCTTCCCTGTTTATATTGATTACTTCCCGGCCCTTTTAATAAACAATATTTTATGCGAACAGATCGAACAGATCGTATGATCTCTCGTCTCGAGTGTCTTAATTCCACACGTGCCCATCTTGAGAACTTAGCTCCATAAAACTGACGTCATCTTCATATGTACAAATGCATAGCGTGGCATATAGCATATAGATTAGCATACATATGGGCAAGGTGTGTGGGAAGGGTTATGTGTACATGTTTCGGTGATATAGTAGATGGTCATCTATGAAATCTTAACTCGCCCGACTCGCGTTGGCTTGCTGGGAAAGTATCGGGTTTCGGTTTCGGCCTCGCTTTTTCGGAGAGAGAACTCTTTGGAAATGCCGACAAACTGTGGAATTCGGGGCCACTCAGAATGTTTTCCTGCTCCTAAAAAAAACTATAATTTGCAATCTCCAGATTTCTTGGAAGTTCGGTTTAGTGCTAGTGAAAAAGTAACTTCGAAAGGCTAGAAGCTCGGCTAGTTTAGGATCCTCTTTATTCACGATTTCCCACACTGCTGTCAGATTATCCCAGCCAGGTTAGTAAGCTGTAATGGCACCTGATCTTCTGACCTTCTTTTTTGTTGTCTGACTGATTGTTCAGTTGACAGGGGCAGTGGCCCACTTGGGTGGTCATTCATCCTGGCGAAGTCCTCACTCGCATTCTTGGCGCATCTCCTGCAATCGGCTATCAGCGGCCGACGACTTCCTGTGAAGCTCCGAAACGGACAAAATTCCTGGCAGAGCTGGAAACCAGTTGGAGCCTTTTTTATTTTGTGATATTCTCGTTTGTGTCTCTGCTTCCCTCGCTCTTGGTGAGGTTTTAAATTTCATAAGCTAATTTTTAGAGAGTTCATTCAAAGAAGATGAATCTGAGTAGCGTGTGTCCCTGTCCCCTGAAGTCGGAAGAATTTGTCTGGCCTTTTGAGGTCTTGAAAGCCAGAGCGAGTTACCTGTTAGGTTTACTCAGAGGACTTTGTCGAATGAATATGCATGTCCTTACCAATCCGAAATAGTAAGGGTTTATGTACAAAAGAGCATATTAAAGCTTATTTTCGCAGGTAATTTATCTTTTAATTGATAGATATTTATGCTATAAGGTAAACTCTTTAAGGTAATAATATTAATATTCAGGGGAATTGGTTAATGGATTATATATAGAAAATATTTCTTTAATGCCACAAACTAATTTACATTTTATAGCTTTATCTTGGTTTTTTTTTTTGTTATTTTAAAACGCAGAATTTTTAAACATTCTTAAGTACATTTTTGGAAAGTAAATCAACAAATGCTTTCTATAGCTTGCCTACAATTAAATTCCTCAATTTATCTTCCGGATAGTTCATTATTTATTCAAATACATTTTCCTTTTCTTAAGATTCTTGTCTTTACTTATATTATAATCCAAGAACTTAAGTTATTTATTGAGAACTTGACTAACCTGGCTTTTTTGTCATTGTTTATTGTATATTTTAAAAATAATTTCCCCTGAAATGGGTCTTCACTTTTCCTTAAAACACAAACTGCACTGAATGTTAATATTAGTGCCAAGATTTATTCCTTTTAAATGCACGATTTCGATGGCGCGCGCTTGAGTTAGACTGATGCGATTTAGCCCGACGTGTCCTGTGGCATTTCTAAGCCAACTAAGCGCTGGCCGTAGCAGGACTCGTCCTTTTATAGCCACGGAGACACGGGTGCGCACTTGGGACTTGTAGCACTGCGCACGGACGCGGACTCGGACTCGGAGTCGGACTCGCCGGCGGCGACATCGGCACGGAAGAATCATTGGACAAGGCGCCGTCGCCGCCGCCGTCTGAAGCGGGCTTGTTGGAGTCGTTGGAGTCCGCCTTGGACGCCGACGCCACTCGTCCGCGTCCGTGTCCGCGTCCCGACTTCTGACTCATTGTCAGTGTGGTCTTCTCTCCGGCCATTCATGCACCCAGTCCCAGACTGCCACTGGCTCTGGCACTGGCACATGCATATGTATGGCTGGTTATCCGAGTTTATTGTCTTTCCCCGGTTTGCTTTTTGTGTGTGGGGCACACATTAGTTGTTTGGGTTTTTGTTTGTTTTGGTTTTTGGCTACCGGAGCTGGCGGCGGCATCTTGGAATTGAGTTATAATGTTTTTTCAATAATTTGATACTTCATTATGGAGTTTTGGAATTTACTTTGGCGCGGGCATACTCATTTCAGGCCGTACATGGTTTACTTGTATTAAATAGTGAAGTAATTATCAAGGAAAGCCATTATTAGTTAAACAGGAAATTAAATTAATTACTCCTAATATTAGTAAGACATTTTACTTGGTACTAACTTTATAATATTTCCATTAGTTCCTATCAGTCAGTAGGTCAAGAGTAAAGTATTCATCTAACCATATCTCTAGCGATTATCTTGATTAATAAAGGTCTGGTTAAGACCTCCCATACTTACACAGTGAATCCGATTAAGTTGAAAGAAATTGAGGGACTGCGGACAGCATAGCGGAGAGCAAGTACATAAATTTTTAGTTGGCGTCACTATGCTAGTCTAGTCTAGTCGTAGCCGCAGTGGTGTCTAAGCCGAAACCAATCTGCGCGCCATTTCGCTTTTTCAAATGCTGGCTGCTGGCTGCCGGCGTCTGGCGCTGGCGACTGGCGGCCCAAGTTGGCCTAAACCGCAGCGAGCCCTAGACGCAGGCGGCCCGAATGGGAAGGGAAAGTTTACACTTTGTACCCATTGGCAGTTGGCGGAGAAAACCAAACAGCGACGACTCTCATTAACCGGTAATTAAGCTGTTAAATCAAATATAACCAGGTCGAACGTCAAGTTAATCACGGTTGGTTTTATGCATGGAAAGGATGGGGATTTTAGAGGAAAAGTACAGTGGAAACTCTATACAGGGGATAAGTAAGAAATGAAAATATAAACTGTGTGAGAACTGTGAAGATATAAATATAAAAGAAGCATTTAGCCTACTATTACTTTTATTTTAATACAAATGATTACTCTTCTTAGCTTAACTAAATTTATTTAAAACTATTTTATTTTTATTTCGTTATAGAATTTCAAAATGAAATTCCAACAGTGATACTTGTATGGAGAATACATAGATTTACTAATAAATTACGTATACGCCACATAGGGTAGATTCAAGTTAATATATCGAAGTTGAGAGGCTTTATTCAACTACCATTATTTATTTTAAGCATGTTAATATCAATTTTGATGAAGATTTAGTAGAGTTATTAGATCTATTAGTTATCACTTGATCTTTATACATAATAAACAGTTTCAAGTCAAATGACGCAGCTGAAATGATCATGGACATTGGTTCACCCACATTTTAATGGGCCATAATGTGCTCTTGTAAATGGGAGACAGTCCCCATCCTTCTGGAACCATCTTCTGTCCCCATCCTCTGTCCCCATCCTCTGCCCCCATCCCCTGCAACCCCCCATAGAACGTATCGGCGGCGGTGTCGTCAACAAAAACAACGAGCAGATAGACGCGACAATAACTCGTCATCATCGACGCGCCGGCTATTTTCGCATCTAATTGTGAGAGCAGCGGCGCTTGGCGCGCCAATGGTGGCAATAATAACGGCGCCCAGTGGCGCACACTTGGCCCGTTCGCAAATCAAAGCTCTGCGTATCCGCATCCGCCAGTGTCCTGTCCCGGCCGTGGCTGTTCAGCGCTGTGCTATCCTGGCCAGGACTGCGGCACTGTCTGCTCCGCTCCGCTCCTCGGCAGAGTCCTGTCGCGTGTTGTCGTCGTCGTGGCATTGTCGGTGTCGCCGAAGGAGCATCGCCGGGCGACTGGTCGCCACAATCGTCTGTCTAAGTCTAGCCTCTGGGTGCACTTGAAGAAAATGTTGCGAATCGAAGGGATAACGTCATACTTTTGGCGCCAAAGGGAGGAGGCTTAGGGAAATAATTTATGGGACCTTTTTATATACCATTTTTTAATTATTTACTGTTTGATATATTATATAGATGGTGATAGATACTCTTCTGGAATATAGGGAGCTTTTTACGTTTCATGAATTATATCATATATCTACTACAGATACCTACATATATTAATTCTGATAATATAGAAAATATGTTTAAACATTTTTATTATCACGCATTATTAAGAATTCTTTGCCATCTTTTATTTCTCATTATTTCTGTTTTATTTTTATATATTTCAGATTTATTGTATACTTATTAAACTAAAAATTCAATAGTTTTCGTGAGTGTACCGGAATACTGGCTGCTGGCTTGTGGCGATGGGGTGGGCATGGGTGCGTGGGCTTCGCACCCCTTCGCCCTGGGATGCGGACTACTGCCACTGCTGCCGACAAGTTGTCGTCTTGGTGACCGTCGCCGTGCCGCCGTGGTTTGGCGTCGCCGACTCAGAAATTTGCAACAATTCCCGAGCGCGCCGCCGCCACTTGTTACGCACTTTGGCGCCTCCGCAAAACAAAATGTCCCTTACGGACGACGGGGCCAACTGCCGACTGCCGACTGCCGACACTTCGACGCTTGATTCTGCGCCAAAAACAAAACGCAGACAGACACAAAGCACGGTCTGTCACCGCTCCATTGATGCGATGGTGCCCCAGTGCCCCTGGCCCCCCACTAAACTATGATACGCTGTGGTTCCATATTTGTTAATACTGTTAATTTGGATGTAATTGTAATTATTATTAATTAAAGTATAGCTCTAGAAAACCATCAAGAGTTATCCTTTCAGGGCTCCATTCAAAATATAATTAGACAATATTGGTAGATGATGAAAATAATCGTTGCACCTAAAATATATTATTATTACTACAAAATATATATGCCCCAATATAGTGTTCATATACATCTTTGATTTCAGTCCCACAAAAGAGTCGTTGGTTTCGGTGTGTTCTGTGAAATGGTATGCTTTATTTATTATACTCCTTGAAATCATATAAATTTTAATAGTTGGTTTCCAATCTGCGAACATATTTAAGTTAAAAAGTTGAAAGTGTTCTTCCAGGTGATAAATACAAATTAATCTACAATTATTATTGTATATGCTTTACGTTCTTAAACAGCTATCGTATTTTGACTCTTGATTTTGCTTACGAAAGCATAGTAATCTTGCGCAATCGAATGGTATTACCATTGTAGATACAAACATGAATTCAATTTAAAAAAACAGACTTACGCACAATGGTCAAATGATAAAAGGCATAAATGTCGATAAAACTAAAAGTAAACGAAATAAAATGAAAGTGCTCCACAACGGATTCTTACAACAAATATCTATCCGTTGCGTTTCAGAGTGATTAAGACAATTGCATTTTTTTGCTGGTTTTTTCTAATTTCAATATTTTTCTGTGTGTTACACTAATTTCTCCGACCGTCTTCTTCTCGTTTAGGTTAAAAAGTCAAAATGTATCACAATTTTGATCATTTTGTTTTAATAAACACGATTTTTCGGCTGAACCATTCACTCAATGCTAATTATGTAGTACACATTTATGCTGAATGTCTCGATTATGATTAGAGCGGGTCTTACACAAAATTTGATTTAATGAAACCCAAAATGTATTATAGGTATAGTTAGAAATTTCATAAAACCGATATTTACAAATACCAGAAAATAGTGTAGCTATTAATGGTTGCACGTTTAGATGAGTATGCATAGATGCGCGCTTACAGATCGGCGCTTAAATGTGTATAAACGTTGTTTCTATAGTTCCCGTACTGCTAGGGATACAAATAATCGTGAAAGCCCTTTAGTTATTATTTTAATTCGATGACAAAGTAGGAAAATGATCAGAATGTTAATTTACACATCATATAGGGGTGCGGGACTATTATTATTATAAATCTCTAAAGAAAATGCCGGAAAAGTACTCCTTATCAAATACGAAATGATATAAGTATGTACAATGAGCAAAACCTACCATTCGATATATAATATATTTATAAAACATGTTCTCTTTGACTCCCTAACTCTCTTATACAGTGTTGTGTGTGCACATAATTTCAGATAAAAGAACGTTTCTAACAAACTATTATCAACGTTTACTGACCGTCGTTGAGTACTCTCTCTCTCATTTTCCGCGTGAGATTTGTATACCCTGTAGCAGCAATATGTTTTGCGTAGTATGCGTAAAAGTAAACACGATCGTACATATCGGTACATATGTAAGTATTGGATACATAATTTATACAAACATATCCGTAATTGAGTAAAGCAAAGTGAACTCGAACTACATTAATTTTACAATTATTCTGAAACGTCCCGATCAAGTGAAATGATAGTCTTAATCGATTTGATGCCTGGCTTCAGTTATTAATGCTAAGAGGGCATCCAGCTTGAGGTCCTTGAACCGCTCGAAGTGATTCATAAGCGGCTGGATCGCATCCGACTCGATGGCCGCCGAAATGGTTTGGTTCTGAATGGTGCGATTGAGGCAGGACGCAACCTGTGCCAAAAACTCCCGCCACCTCTGCCTGTTCGCCTCGCTGAGGGTGGCGTCCGTTCGAGTAACATATATTTCCTCTGCGCGCAGTATTAGGGCAACCAATGACAGGATTCCAAACTACAAGCGGAGCAATCAGTGGCTGTTGTTCATGGTACTTGGAAGTAGGGATAACTTACGCGACTGCAGAATATGCCGGTCAGCTTCTTGTCGTTCAGCGTGATGCTTGCGGAAATGCTCACTAGGTTCTCGAAACTGGCCTTGTTTATGTGCTTCTTAAATTCTGGATAGAGTGCGTATAAAAGCCCCTCAACATCGTCCTTGTCCTTTTTCACCACCGTCTGCAACGAGCAGAAGACACCGCTCCAAACAGTCCAGCAAACGCTTTGATCCGCAATAAAGGGCATAATGCGACGGAGTAGGATCTATAAGAAAAAGTATTGGCATCGCATGTATGTTATAATCTCTTTTTAATATATCCATCAATATCAATCGCAAACCAACTTACCTTTCCCTTGCGCACATTCATCATGGACACTACCTTGTCAAAGGCCAGACCCGCCTTCAATTTATTAACCAGAGCAGCATTCGTCTCCACCTCGTAGTTGAACTTGTTCTTTAGCTGCGGATTCATGGTCGCCGGATTGGCCGCTTCGGCGGCCCTCTCCTCCGGAGTTTTGTTCGCCATTTCTAACTGTTCCAGGGCCGCGATACGCTCAGCCTCCTTTTTCTTTTTCAGCTCTATGGTGGCCATGACCTCAGGGCTCTCCAGATCCTCCAGCTTTAGCAGATAGCGGTACAGCGTCTCGATCAGCAGCAAGATGTGACGCGACTTGCGCATACTGCTCGGATTGACCTCGCTGCTCGCCGAGGGCAGCAGTGGTGTACCTGCGTTGGACTTGGGGTTCGTGCTCGCGGAGGATGTCGGGGTGGCATCATTGCCGGGGTTGGATTCGCCACCCATGATGTCAGCGTCGATGATTTTGCGCGGCGCCGTCACACTGCAATATTGCAGCTTGCCCAGCGAGTTCTCGAACTTCAACGGCGAGAAAATGTAGCCGGTCAGGTTGTTGTTGTTGCCACCTGGCCCATTGTTCGTGCTGCCTCCCGTGCTGTTGGTGTTCTCCGAGTTGCGGCGCTCGCGTCCGTGGCCATTGCGAGTCCCATTCTTATTACCCAGCTGAACGAGGATTAGTTGCGCATGGCCGCGCGGCTGAGTGAGAGGATGGTTCAGCTGGTTGTCCTTGTGCGCCTGGCTGTTGCGCATCTGCCCGTTCTGCTGTATCTTGCGCTCCCTATGCACCGTGTAGTAGTAGTCGTCGATGTACGGCGTCTCCGTATTTAGCTGCGTCAGCTGGATCCCGATCAGCCAGTGCTTGTCACGGGTGCTCATCAGGTTGGCATACTCATCGTACTCTTCCAGAGGGTAGTTGCCGTCCGGACGCCGCCCGAGCTGCTGCTGCTGTTGCATCTGGGTCTTTTGCCGGTCACTGGCTACGGATCCGGCACGACTCTGTTGCATCTGTCTGGCCACGGCGGCCTGCTGGAGCAGCGGGTGGTTCTGCTGGATCTCCTGCACCAGCCGCATGTTAAACATGTTGTACATGGAGTTCGGTTGCTGGCCGAGCAGGCTGTTGGCCGACTGCAACGGGTGCGGCGGCATCCGCGGCTGTTGCATCTGATGCGGATGGGGGGGCTGCATGAAGGCCGCTGGATGGAGGCCAGCGGCTCGCATCGCATTGAAGCTAGGATGCATGGCAAAATTGTTCAGGGCCGTGGGCAGGGCGTGTGGATTGGGCAGTGGGCGCTGGTTACCGCCGGGCAACGGAAAGTTGGGCGGTAAGTGCTGGGGCATGAGCGGATGCTGCGGAAGTTGGGGCATATTGCCAGGCATCCCTGGCGGAAAGATAAACCCGGGCGGCGCTCGATTGCCACCCATGCCGTTTAGTTGCTGCTGTGACGGCGGTGTCGGGAGCAGCTCGGGCAGTTGATGGGGTCCGGGGAAGCCCAAATTTGGCCTGGGTGGAGAGGTCTGCGGCGTTCCTAAGAAGCCAGGAGGTGCTGTAACAAATAGATTATATTTTATTTGCTTTCATCAAGGATCAGTTAGCGGATAGTCTTATTATAAGCAAACACAAATCAAACGTTCATGTTTATGAAATCCAGAAAAGACGGACGAACTCATATGGAATTGTATCAAATTCTTGAAAGGTGATAACCGAACGGGACCTAATATTTATATTTGGTTTCTTTTCCCCCTTAATAAAGTACACAAGCTTCTGCCTATTCGAAGCCGTCTGCTTACCTTTGTGCTGCGGCTGTTGTGGCGCCTGCTGCTGTTGCGGGGGCTGCTTCTGCTGCTGCTGGTGCATCATGGTTGGTGTGGCCACCTGCTGCCTATTGCCAAGGCTGAAGTCATCGAACATTTTCCTCTCCGCCGACTGGTGATGATGATGCTGCTGCGGCTGTTGTTGCTGTTGCTGCTGCTGCGATTGTTGTTGTTGTTGCTGTTGTTGATGCTGCTTGGGCATTGACTGCTGGATAATCATATTGCGTTCAATGTCCTCGAGGGTGGTGATCTTCGGCCCAGTTTGCTGCGATGGTGGCGGCGGCAAGTGATGCAATGGGTAGTTGGCATTAGCCTCCGGCGGCGGCTTCATCTGATGCTGCTGCTGTTGCGGTTTAAAGGCGCTGCGCAGGGGCTCCCGAAAGAGTGGCTGGTTGTTCGAAAATGGATGCGACGCCCAGACGGCAGAGTCCAGGTTGATCCGATTGCTCAGACCCCCGGACTCGCTGTCGGCGAATGTGGAGAGGTCCATGTCGTCCAGCTTCATCGAGGAAAGGTTCAGCTCCAGGTCTGAGTCGCCGATGTGACGCGACTGCCGGAAGGGGGCATTGAACGGTGCTGGTGTTGAGCCGCTGGACGACGGAGCGGACGACAGAAGGTTAGGGTGGCGGAAAGCACCGCCGTTGCCGTGGTCGGGAAAGTCCACATCCACGCTCCCGCCCACAGACGCGTCCGCGGGCCGCTTGCGCACCCGCTCGCCATTGCCGCCAAGGCGCACCATCGTCTCGTGGGCCTCCTCCCAGTCCCCATTTATCGCCGAGCCGAAGGTTTCGTCGTTCAGCGCATCATATTCTTCCTCTGCAATGCGCCCGTCGCCGCCGTCCTCGTCCTAGGGATGCAGTTCATACAAATACATTAAATTCACGCTCATCCACGGCCCCCGCTGGCCTTCGATTGCCCCTTTTTGCGAAACTTCTCCGGAGGTGAAAAGTGAACACGAAGAGGCTGTTTCGATTAAAAATCTCGGGCGGATATCGCCCCCGCCCGGCCAGGCTTCTTCTCTATAATTCTACACCCGTGTGGGCGCCCAATGCTCACCGGTATATTTGTATCGAAGCCAAAAAACGAGTCATCCATGGCGAAAAACTATTGCTTTAAAAAAAATTATCATGACTTGTCAGTGACAAGTTGTCACCAGTGTGACCTAGCGATGGCCGGGCGGACAGCTCTTTTCCACTATCGATATAACTATCGGATAAAGAGCTATCGATTGCATATAAATTCGTGTTGAATATTTTATTTATAAAATTGCTTAACTTAACAATTATATTTAAGGGAAATTCATCATTTTATAAAGAAATATATATATTTTATTTTCGTTCAACAATTTTGCAGCACATCAATTGCTAAACGTTTTCATGTATTTACTCCATATATATATATTTAGTTCCAAACAATCGGTTCAGCACGTCACTAATTTACTGGTTCTTTTGAGAACTTCATCGGACGCAACGGCGATACGGCCTTATTTTCCAAAACAACTTATTTAACCCGTGGAAATAGACTAAATGAAGCGAAAGACGAGTGAGATTTGGTGCTTTTTCCGGGCGGTGGACGACACCTTTGCGCTGTGCAACATCTGCAAGGCTAAGTTGTCTTACAAGACAACCACCACCAATCTCAGCAAGCACATGAACAGGATGCACCCAACGTCGGCCTTGTCGCAGAACCCCAAGTATAAATTTCAGACAACGTCTAGCGTCTTGGACCGAAATAAGGGCAAGCCGCGGAACTCGACGCAGGAGGTGATTCTGCTGGAGTTCGTGAAGAAGCATCCGCGCCTGTTGCAGAACCCGACTTGGGAGACGCGGAGCAACTTGGAATCGCTATGGGAACAGCTTACCTCAGACCTGAATCGACATGGACCGCCGCGAAAGGACGTGGGCACCTGGAAGAAGGTGGTGTCCGTTTTACCACTGAATAGCATTCACCTCTTTAACACGATTTCTTCTTTAAAGGCTCTAAAGGACTGGAAAAGGTTCATCCTCAAGAAGGTGGAGAAGAATGAGATGCATAATGTCCCATTCGGCACCAGTCTTAACTCATCAGAGGAAACAATAGCCACGTTATGCCGCCTCAACGAAAATGTTAGTCAAATTATTATGAAGGTTTCCGACGACGACGAGATGAACGACCATTCCAACACCGAATTCGATGTGGACGACGTTGAGGATGTGGTTCCGGAGGATGACACCGGTGCCTTGAACACCTCTGCCGATTTCGTTTACGAACCGGAGGAAACTAAAGCCGATATAGACCCTCTTTACCTGCAGTCCAACAAACGTACGGCATTGGCCGCCAGTCGAACCGTGGATGAAGATACGCTTCTTGAAAAGATTTGCAACGACATTGGCATGGTAAACGATGCCACAAACAGCGCCCATCTTGCACTTAACGAGTTCTGCGTCCTGTACAAGCAGAAGCTATACGAGGACAAGCGGCATCACCTAGCCATCGAGCAGTTGATGGCGGAGAAAATCGAATTGAAGAAGAAACTCTTAGAAATCGAGCAGCGGAAGCTGTTGCTTAAGTAAACGGAATGCACACAAAATAAATTAATTTAGTGTTAATATTAGGTATCTAAGTAAATTAAATAAACTAAGTGTTTTCTAACCAACTGTTTTTTAATTTTCCATCTTAGGCACGGAAAAGGCGTGACACAAGTGGTCTGCTCAAAACACCATTTAAATATATATTTAAATCATATTTTATTTAACAAATTTAGCTAACTTGCAATTGTTCGTCATATACCTCTTTTATGATTTCCTTGAATTCCAAGGGATAAAATGCGTCACTCATAACAGCATCGTAGGCATATTGCACATCCTGTTGGATTAAACAATTAATAACAAAAACACACACCTAAAATAATATATCTTACCGCATTTGATTCTTCTGCAGCTGCAGATTTATCCTCAAAAGTATCGGTTAGCCCGCCCAAATCTCCGCAAGCGATGAAGGGCACCAGGCGGCGGTTGACATCGGATCCTGTCTTTTGTGCCAGCACTCTGATATCATCTCGAGCCGTGTTAATCACCTGGGGAATGTAGCCGTCGGGCAGACAGAACTCGGAGCACACCACAAACGCTTCGATGCTCGATGGACGCGAGCTGGGCGGCTTGTAAATGTCGAACTTCTTGAAGAATATCTGCATCTGCGAACTGAGGAGCCAGGTGGCATTGCCCTTGAAGATTTTGGCCACAAAAGTGCCTCCGGCTTCCAACACACAGGTGGCAATACTGAGAGCTGCCACCAACAACTGGTGCTGCATGTACTCGTCCATCTCGTGGACACCGGTTACATCCGGAGCTCCGTCACATACGACAAGTTGCGCCTTCTCTCCGTTGTTTCCACCAAAGTGACCAATTATAGCTTCGGCGGTGGACTGCTTGGTGATGTCTCCTTGTAATTGGATTACGCCTCGGATGGGAGCCATAGCCTGCAGATCAACGGCAATGATCTTTACGGCGGCCTTCTCGTCGTCGGTTTGGCAGGGGTCGTATAGTTTTCGGGACAGCACCTGCGACCAGCTGCCAGGAGCGGCACAAAGGTCCACCGCCCGCTGGACGCCTGTTTTTATGTTAATCAAATTTTAATAGCCGGAAGGAAGTGGGATACCACGTTAATCTTACCATTAAGTATGCCGTAGGCTTCGTCTACGTGAAGAAGCTTAAAAGCACTCCTGGCACGCCAGCCTTCCTCCTTAGCCTGTCGGTAATAAATATCCCGTTTATCCTTTGAGGTTTTGCCCATTTTTAAAGATTTTATTTATAAAGTGTATCTCCCATGCTGAGGGGTTAAAATAATAGTGATGGTCAGTAGAGAACTAGTTCGTCATAATGTACAAAAAGGTATGACCTTCCACATTTAGATATTTAGGATTGTATAAAATAAATTCCAAATTTGTACTATCGGAAATAATTAAAAAGTTAAATGAGTCATTTATTATTCATCGAATTACGTAATCATGGCTGAACAGGGAAATCTTTTGATACTACTTCTACAATTTATTAGACAGTAGGTCATGAAGTCGATTTAGAGCTTTCATATAATTAATATGAACCAGAAATATTGTGGAGTATAAAATAAATACTAGTTAAATAATGAATCTTAGATATTATTTATATATTGTTAAAATCAGTTTAATTTAATTATTTATATCTATTTAATTGATTGGTTTATATATTTTATTTAAAATATTAAAAGTGCTGTAAGAGCGCCTTCAACAAAATGGTTACATTTTATTCGATTTCACATTCGGCCACACTTTCTAGCGCGAGAGCTTGAAAATTGCAAGTTTTCGTGAAATTTCCAAATTAACTGAAAATTATGCACAGGATTCCGTTGTATATAGTGTCAGACCCTTCTCCCGAAGACTCCGAATATGTGACTATGACCATTGTTATGTGTCCGCGCAACCTAATGTAAGTAGCAAAGCTTTTTGGTTTGTGCCACTGCGTCCCATGGCGACGATTTCGATGAATTTTTTGTTTATTATTCATTTAGCGTTGTAGTTCAACTGATATTAAGCAATAAATATAATTTCAGAGAGTGCGAACTATTCCTAAAGATCTTGCGAAAGGAAACCGATGCTGTCTTTAAGGATTTCGCCGAGAACGCTGAAATTTGCCTTAACATTTCTAGGGAGTGTCTCAAAATGAAAGACACCCATGTGATGAAACAGGTCTGTAGTTGCTTCCTCTTCCTGGCAATTGTTTGGATTGTAATATTTATATTCTGTTCCTTGTAGACCTTGCTAAATCTGAACGAAATTATTTGCCGGGGACCCAGCGAATCGACTTCATTCGTGGATGCGATCTTGGCCAGAAGTGTGGTCTACATAAAGAATTCCGAGCATGCGGTAAACAATATTACTATCTCCAAATCTAATCAATCACTTATCTACTAATGATTGATGTTTGTACATACCTTTCATCCCCAGATCGCCTGCAATGATCTACTATATTACGAGTCTCTGCCGGTTGCCCTCAAAACAACGGAGGGAACAATTGTCTCTGAGATCTTATTGTGCATTTGCCTGTATATGGTGCGGAAATATCAAGCGTCGAGGGACAAGTTGGCTTATGTGAAGAAGCTGATTGGTACATTGCTATTAACGGCTTAAATATAATATATACTAATGCATCTTTCTTACAGAGAGATCGCCCGTAACTAATAACAGTGGTGAGTATAATGCTCGAGAGTTTAAAGTTTTCTAAAAGATTTTATTATGAATTATTGCTAAATATTTCACATGTTACATTTATCATAGAAATCGTCAGCTTCTTATCGCTTCTAAAACAATATGAGGATAAAATCAACCAAGCGTCTAGAAATGTAGAGCTTTGCAAGAAAGCGGGACGCAAGGTCTTTGAGCCGTATCTTGGTTACAAATTTTGCAGAAAAATTCCTTTCGCAAGCATTGCCTGTGAATATGTGTAAGTATAATTTAATAGGGCTAGTCGCATGTTCTGATTTTAGTTACTTACTAACGCTTTTCTGTCCTTACAGCACAAACTCTGATGAAAATTCCGCAAGAGTTGTAGCATTGAGTGATATTCCCAAAGGGAAAATAGTCCTGGTGGAGGATCCCGCCTACTTTCAGTTTAGTGCACCGTTCCTAAACTGTGATCTGTGTGAAACGCATCAAGAATTACTTTATACCTGTGAGGACTGTCGTTATAAGACCTACTGTTCCAAGTCGTGTTCTGACAACGATGCGGGAGTGCATGAATATGAATGTTATGGATATAAAATAGGCATAATACCAATGCTAGAGGCTTCAATGTTATATAGATTATTTCTTCAGGCAGCGGAATATGTATTTCCGGCTATATTCGACTTTTCGATGGATGGCGGGTAAGCCTTTACAGAAGATACAAATACTTTAAAATCAGATTATTTTAACAACACATATACTATACCGAAATCAGAGTGATAAACGATCCGCGTGACGCTTGGAACTTCATTCTGGAGCATGCAGAGGAAGAGGACGAAGATTACTATATTGTTGGGGAATTTCTCGCCGCAAAGCCAGATTACAAGCGGCTCAGTAAGGAGCAATACTACGATGTGGTGTCCACAGCATTTCGCCTGGCGGTCTTCATATACACAGACACCAACCTCATAGACAAGTACTTTCATTTGCTGAAGCTTGAGAAGGTCGACATGATTAATGTCATGGCCGCCATACTTTTGCGCTTGGGCGCGCATATTCTTTTATGTTCCCAGCTCCACGAGATGTGGTATCCGAAAAAGGGGGAATACTTAAATGGCGCTCGTGTAGAATTCCCAAAAACTTCCAATCTACCAATGCCAACTGAACGTATAACCGCAAATGCTTTTAAGTATTACGGAGTCAGTGCACCGGCTGATTTCGTAGAGTGTTACAACGACGTAAAAAAGTCACCGGCGGAAGGCAGCAAGGGTGACGTGTATACCACGCTAAATGAAAGTCCATTAGCTCATTTTGAAAATAAGCTATTCTCAATGTGCCTGAAAAATCGCGAAGTCAATTGTATTGAAGAGATATTAAATGCAGAAATCCTGCCAATGCAGCTAGTTGACAAAATACTCGAGGACTTTAGCACATCAAAGCGTTGTCAGTTGCTGAAAAATTATGCTAAATTATTCCATCACTTCGTCCATCAATTTTTTAACAAGTATGTGGTTAATAATCGTATCTATCAAAGGAAATCCTCGCTTTGTGCCACCTTAAAGGCCTTTAAGCATTGTTGTAAGACTGAAAATGTTAAAGTGATGTATGTTTATTCATTTATATAGATTTTCCTTCACTAATGATTTATAATTTTATTGTAGATCGCTTCCCAGTGGTCACATTTTGGGAATAACAGCGGACCAAGTCAATGCTGGCGTTGAGTTAGTGGCCTGCTGTAAGTTAATTAACCAACGCGATCAGAACCTAACATCGGATAGAGCACAATTCCAGGATTATAAGTTTCCCTCAAATTTTAATGATGAAATTTATATTGTAAGTGATTGGTAATATTTTAAAATATTTGATTTCTAATCTTTTTTATCAATTTCAGTTTGGAAAAACCTCAGAAAAATCGTCTGAGTTATTGCGATACCATAGGACACTTTTAAATCGAATTAACAACAAGGTATCCCTTCTGAAGAGTTCTCCAAGAGGTTCGTTAAAGGGAAATTGTTTTCATTTGTGAATTTTTAAGTTTATGTTACATTAATATTTCAGACTTAAAGGTTCAACATGATTTAATCACTCTTTATGGCACATACAACAGTTTTCTTACCTTGCATTTCCCAGAAACTCATGAGATGACTTTGCTTGGAGTGCTTAAGTTCTCCCTGTTTTTAGCCACGAATGGTAACGTATAAATATTATTGTTTAATCTTTATTCATTCATTCATTAAAATTTAATGAATTAGGTTTCCTAGAACACGCCAGTGATATTATTTTACACGTTATTGAATTAATTGAAATCCAAGATATCTTTCTGAAAGATATCGGCCTTTACCGACAAGTCTTCTGTGTGATGCAGAAGATAATCGAACAATACATTGACATTATGTGAGTTCTCATCGATAAAAAACAGGAAAATATCTTGTGAACTGATTTGATCCCTTATTGCAGGATCGATAGTCAGGAGTTGGGTTCGGAATATCCCGAACTGTTGTTGTTGAGCTCTGCATGCCTTTTAAAAAGACTGATGCGGCACATCGATACCTTACTTGATGATGAAGAGGCTTCCCGCTTATACATGGAATTCAGTACCTACAATTTCAAATGGAAGACAATACTTAACTCTTATATACTAATGCCTCCAGGCCTAAGGGAATATTTGTTGGAATCAAAATAGGCCTTAGCTATATCTTTTATAGGGTACTTATGAAAGCCAAGAGTCATAACACAAGTCTTTGTTGATAACCAAAGATGTTAACATTTTTAAGTTTATTTATGAGACATTCCAGTTACTACTACACAGGCCATTTACAGTTTTTGTTTTGTTTTTATTTATTTTTCAAATGTTAAATATTTCTAAAGGTCGTTTGAATGAGTAACTTAACAAATAAACCAGAAACAAGAAAATGATGACTCAGGAGATTACGGTTTTCGTTGTATAAAAAATGGACAAAATATGTATCTCTTTTTGATCTTATCTGCTTGATAAGTTAATTTATTAAGAACTTAAACATTCTACATTCAATTCCGACCGGAAAACACGTTCCGGTCGGCTTTATTTGGTTATGACTTCGCCCACAGAATATTGGAAAATATGCTCGCATATTTCTGCACGTTCTTCAATCTTGCCGATCTTAGCCAGAAGTTTGCGTTGCATTATCACGTCTCCGGAGCACGGAGGTCGTGCGGCCCAGCGGCTACCATACTTTCGTATATATGGGCGACGCTTCTTGGGAGCTTCATTGCGTTTCGAGGTGTCGACGTTGCGATGAGAGTGTTTCTGTTGGTTTCAAGTCTGCTGGCTGTGGCTGTAGCCACCCAGTGTCCGTTCGCGTCAATGGATCCGATATCCAGGACGAAGCGGAGCGCTTACGATATTCGTCCGGGAGTCGGTGATGGGAGTTTGGATGCTCTGATCAAGGACTTCCTGCCCAAGCTCGAGTCGACCGCTGCACACAATAGTTGGGCGCCGTCCTCTGGACCTCAACAGCCCTTGAGATGTGGGGTGCCGCCTACAAGTTGCCTTAATAATACGCAGTACCGGAGCATCGATGGATCCTGCAACAACCTGCTGTATCCGGACTTTGGAATCGCCGTTTCCCGGTACCGTCGCCTCTTGCCTCCCCGGCAAGTGGAAGAGGCCCCAAATGCACGACTGATCTCCCTGTCTGTGTACGGCGAACAGACCACCAACGACAGATTCCGTACCATGGCGGCCATGCAATGGGGTCAGATTGTGGGCCACGACATGGGCCAGCTGACGACCCAAGGAGCTCCCCGTGACTGCTGTGCCGAGCCGCGTAATCCCCGCTGCCAGGTCATCAACCTGCCACGTGGAGGACCCATCGCTTATCACACTGGAAAGAGCTGCCTGCACTTCGCACGCAGTGTGTCCGAGGCGGATGCCATTTGCCCGAGAAGTGATGCCCGCTATCCCGAGAAGTTGTCGGTGGCCACTGCCTACCTGGATCTCTCCTCGGTGTATGGAAACTCGGATTCGCAGAGCAGGAAGGTGCGCCTGTTCAAGGGCGGTTTGTTGCGGACCAGCTACATCAATGGCCAGCACTGGCTGCCGGTTAGCGAGAATATCGATGGTGAGTGTGGCACTCACAGCGAGTGCTACAGCGTGCCGGACAGAAGAAATCGTTTCCAGCCCACCGTTGCCGTGCTGCACACTCTGCTGGTTCGGGAGCACAATCGCCTGGCCGAGCACCTGGCGCTGCTCAACTGCGATTACGACGACGAGCGCATCTTTCAGGAGGCGCGAAAGATCAACATTGCTCAGTTCCAGAAGATCACCTACAACGACTGGCTGCCACTGTTTTTGGGGCGCACTTATACCTATATCAATGGCCTGGTCTATCCTGTGGAATCAACTGAATACGTCAACGATTACGATGAGACCGTTAATCCAGCTGTTTATGTGGAGTTTTCTCAAGCCGCCTTCCGCTATGCCCACACCCAGATACCCGGCTGGTTCTCGTGAGTATTCAATTACCTTTTTTGATCCCTGTGCTCATTGCATGATTATCCTTTTCAGACTGGTGGCTCCCAATCGCTGCTCCAACAAGACCATGCGCCTGAGCGACTATTTCGATCGCACAGAGACCATCTCGCTGCTGAATAAGTACGACAACTTCGATGCCATGCTGAGGGGCTTGTCCACACAACTGCACAAGCAGTCGGATGGAAACATTGATCGCGAGATTAAGCACTACTTCAACCGCAAGGATTTCGAGGAGTACGGATCGGATCTGAAGGCTATAGACATTCAAAGGGCTCGCGACTTTGACTTGCCCTCCTACAACGATGTGCGCGAGTTTTGTGGACTCCGGAGAGCTGTGGACTGGGCGGATTTCGCTCACGAGATCCCAGCAGAGGTATAACTAGGATATATCCTTTTGGAATTCTTAACTGAACTGTATGCTTTCTAGAAAATCTCACTGCTGCGTCGTCTGTATGCCACTCCCGCTGATGTGGAGCTAAGCGTGGGCGCTACATTGGAATTCCACACCCCCGAGGCCGTATTCGGACCTACCTTATTGTGTGTGATCGGGAAACAGTTCGTAAACACCAGGCGGGGCGATAGGTTCTTCTTCGAGCGTGAGCATCCTGCAGGCTTTTCGCGGGGTAAGTGGCCTCAACAGACTGAAACAGATTCTTTCTGATAATTACCTGATTATCTACACAGATCAACTGGCGGAGATCCGAAAGGTTAGCTTGGCCAGCTTGTTCTGTAACAATGCCCAATATCTGCACACCATCCAGCCGAATGTATTCGTGTTCCCCAATTCGCAGTGAGTTTTAAGATATTACTCCTTTTAGATTCCCCTTTAAGTATTTCAATTATCCTTAGAAATCCGCTCGTCAACTGCCAAGACATACCGCAAATTGATCTGAGCAAGTGGCAGGATCTCAGGCCCCAGCTTGTGCATTAATTGCCTTACTCTGAGATATATTGGTTTGGGCCAAATTCAGATTCAGCAATTCTATTTATATTTTCATTATTTTTTGCCTCATCAATATTCCACAGAGAAATAACTGATCATACAAATTTCGCATTTAGGAATTACAAAATGTTCTTGTTATTTACTTTATTCAACAAGTTTTAAGCAAATAAAATGGATTCTTAATAAATCATTTAATCTTTTGGTATGTAGTCTGCAAGCTGCAAATATTAGTAAGACAAAAAAGGTCATCACATTTTAAAATTTTCTTTATTTAATATACATTTTATCAGACTCTAACTCATGCCAGAATCACACTGGATTCTGTAGTTTCTAAAGCTTCAGGGGAATTTCGATTAGTGTGGATACCATCGTGATACCAAATACGGATTCGAGTGCCAGGAGTATAGGAAATACTATTATCATTATCTTGGATACTAACATTTACTGTGTTTCTTGTTGACTCTGTGGTCTGTGCGTTGGTAGTTACTGGTTCTTCAGTTGTTGTGCCTTTTGTTTGCGGTTCTTTACTATCAGAACTACTATCACTGGGTGGTATTGTAGTTTCCGTTGACTGAACATTATCTGTTTGATTGGACTCTGGGTCATCCGTACTCGATGAGGGCTCCAACGTAGTGAAATTATATATATTCTCTTCCTCCTTATAATTATCATATGTCGTGGCTTTTTCCGGCATTTCAGTAGAGACTTTTTCTTGGATACTAATATTTTCTGTGGTTCTTGTTGACTCTGCGTTGGTAGTTACTGGGTCTTTAGTTGTTGTGCCTTTAGTATGCGGTTCTTCACTATCAGAACTACTATCACTGGGTGGTATTGTAGTTTCCGTTGACTGAACATTATCTGTTTGATTGGACTCTGGGTTATCCGTACTCGATGAGGGCTCCAACGTAGTGAAATTATATATATTCTCTTCCTCCTTTTTATTATTATATGTAGTGGCTTCTTCCGGAAATTGAGTGGAGATTTTTTCTAGGTTTTCTGTGGTTGGTTCTGCTGCCTCAATCTTTATAGTTGAAGTATTTATATCAGCAGTTAGAGTTGTACCTTGATTCGGTTCGTGACTTTCCTCTACTATTTCACTAATTGTTGGCTGGGTAGCTTCTTCAACCGAAGAATCTTTAATGACTTCTTTTATAATTAATTCTGATTCGATTTTCGCTGGATTACTTTCGATTATCTCTTCCGCGTTGGTGGTTAAATCCATATTAAATTGACTTTCATTTGTTGTAGGCTGGGTAATACTTTCAAGTGACGAATCTGTTACTGTTGTAATTGACTCTAAAGTATTACCAACTAAGTCCGCTTTTGTGGTCTCTGAACTACCTTCGATTATTTCCTTGGTAGTTATATCATGTAACTCTAGATTTTCTTCTCTCATTTCATTATTTGTAGGTTGAGTAATGCTTTCAAGCGAAGCATTTTTCATTGATGTATTTGTCTCTGAATTATTAGCAATAGCCTCCGATTCTGTTGTCACTAAATTAGCTTCAACTATCGCCTCCCTGTTTAAACTTTCATCATTAACCTCTTGATTTGTATCTATTATTACATTAATTGTAGGCTGACTTATACTGTCAATTAGAGAATCTTTCTTGGTTGAAGTAGACTCTGAATTATTTTGGCTAACCATTGATTCTTGAGTTATTTGTACCTTAGATATAAGTTCATCAAGAGCTTCGTCTTTTTCAATAGCTGGCTTATCTTCATGCTGAGTCTTGGTACTTTTTAGAGCATCAATGACTTGCTCTTTCTTTTCTGGAGATCCGATCTTACTGATATCTGAATCTGTTCTAATTTTAGTTGGATTTGCTAAGCCTGGTTTCTCGATGGGGTTAGTTACCTTGTTTAGTTTAGTTTTATTTTTTGTACTTGTATTGTTAATTACCTTTCGTTTAATGGTTTGTTGTTTCGGTTTGTTTTTTTGGATATGGGACGTTGGCCTAACCACTGTTTTTCTATTCTTAGGGTACTGATGATGATAAACTCTCTTGCGGTTGGAAAGTGAGGATGTCGTTGGTCTTCTCCGACTTGGGTTCTTGTGGTTTTGGGTCAGCTGCGATTTAACTTTAACTTTAATTCTATCGGAATGTGCCCTAGAGGGCTGTGGTTCCTTGGGTTTATTTGATTCTTTAATGGACTGACCACTATCGGGTTTTGATAGCGGGCTCTCATTGCTTGAACTGGCTATTGCCGGCACATAAACTATTTCTTTCTGTTGAAACCCGGAACCTTTTCCTGGGGGGCCTGGGGGCCCTTTGGGGCCGGGCGCTCCTGGTGGTCCAATGGGACCAGGAAGTCCAGGATAACCTGGCCCTCCCCTCTTACCTCGGTCTCCCTGTTCTCCCCGATCGCCGGAATCTCCCTTTTTGCCGCGATTACCTTCTTCGCCCGTCAAACCAGCTATACCTGGAGGTCCTGGAGGCCCCGGAGGTCCTGGCTTGCAGCTACAGTGGGAGTGATAAGGGTAACCATGGTGGTAGCCATAAGGAGGAGGAGGAGGAGGAGGCGGTCTATAATAGTACACATCATAGTCATCATAATGTGGCTTCTTAGCCTTCGGCTGGGATTCCCTTCTAACCGGCCAAATCGCGCTTAAATTCCACTTTCCCTCGCAGAAAGTGGAGGCCGCTGAGAAACAAAAGCCATAATAAATACTTTGAAAATATTAAAATGAGATCTTCATTTCGCTCACCTGATAACAGCAGAAACGTGAGCAGCCTCATGCCGAGATCCCAGCTTGGAGAGTGTTCACCTGTTCGCCTCAGAACCCGTCTTATATAGCGCCAGTAAAACGCTTGGGCGGGACCTACAATGGGTTAATTAGAAACACGTAAAATTCAAATCACAGATCATTGATTTGGCAGCCCGATAAACGGCCTTGCATAAAATTAGGCCAAGTCTTGGCCAGTTTTAGAGACCACACAATTCAATGATCTGGAAAGGAAATTAAAATAAATATGTATTAAGGGAATCAATCAAATTATGTTACATTTATTCTTACTTTAAATAAAACCTGGATTAAATATAACATTTAATTATATTAAGCTACTTGAACTTAAGTATTTAATATATGTCAAATAAAACCTGGATTATATATAACATTTAATTCTTTTAAGTTACTTGAACTTAAATATTTAATATATGTCACTCCCGCTTTTTAGGGGTTCTGCTCTCCATTTCTCCGCCTTTTGTTTTTTAAAATATGGTAGGACCATAAATAAAGAGATGCCGCAAAAATGGAACGATCTGCCTATCTGTTTTTTATGGATGTTAACGTTTGTTTGTTTTTTGTATAATGTGCTCATACAAATTGATATTAAGTAGCGAAATCCGATATGACACACGCTGACATTCTTGAAGGCTATAAAGTAGTGGATCAATCAGATGCACAGAATCGTTAAGTGCCTCGAAAAGGTGAAGCTTTTAAAACTGGGGCGTTTATGAATCAATAATTAATGATTTAAATATTGGGTTAATGTATTTTCGATATATATTCATATAAATATGCTTTCGCTACATACTGGGAAGTATGTTTAAGGCAGGATCTCTTCCAGAATAATTGATTTATCTTCATCGAAAGCACTTTTACTTATACTCAATCGCAAGTTTGGACAATATCCTATTGTATTATGAAAGACGATGTTATATTGGCAATCAAAGATCGTGCGTCACATGGGTTCTATTGTTATATTTCTTTGTGATTTCACTTTTCGCATGCCTTTGTTTATTGACTTATAGAAAAGCTTACAAAGCCGAACTAATTTCTAAGAACAACGGAACTATTGCTATAACAATACGCCCGTTTACCCCTAATTTATTTAAACTGATTTTTAAACAAATTCCCTCAGATGAGTTTATTAAGAAAAATGATTAGGTGCAAAGCGGTTTCTTTATGCTTTTAGGGAAATTACTTTGGGGTTTATGTCAAACATAAAATATATTTAATTATTCTCTACGTATGTATCATTTAAAAATGCGCTTAGAAAATATTTAAATAATGGATTATAAGAATCCACTCCTTATATGACCTTTCCGGTTCTATAAGGACATCACAAAATAAAACAATGCAAAAATTACATATTTAAATCAGTTTATTTTCGGGTTTCATTGGCAAGTCTAGGACTCATACTGTTCATAGGCATAAATCTGAAAGGGATTTCTTGGTGTTCCGAAAGCTAGGATAATGGGCTGTCCTTTCTTGCTTCGCTGCTCGATGGGATCACTCTCGGTGGATTGGTTCTCCTCGGTGGCCGGTACAAAGTCCAGTTCCTCCTCCATGACGGGTTCTTCTTCTATAGGTTCTTCTTCCTCTCCAGCATTTTCCATATTGCTCTCTGCACTCACATTGGGATCCTCATCTTCAGTGGCTTCTTCAACGGATGCTGTTGGCTCGGCGTTGTCCAGGGTATTATCAATGTAGTTGACATAGCCAGTGTCACCTTCGGGCTCTGGTTCCAATCCTGCCGGATCGTAGGGCATCTCTTCCTCCACCGGATCGTAGGGCATCTCTTCGTGCGCCGGATCGTAGGTCATCCCTTGCTCCACTGGTTCGTAGGGCATCTCTTCGTGCGTCGGCTCGTAGGGCATCTCTTCGTGCGCCGGTTCGTAGGGCATCTCTTCCTCATTCTCCGGGAAGTCATTATCCTCTATAACATTTTCGACAACTTCCACATCGTATTCCAGATCATCACGCGGTCCCTGTTGGCCCTTGGGATCACCATTGTGGTTTCCGTGGTGGCCTCCGTTCTGCCCTCCGTTGTGGTTTCCGTGGTGGCCTCCATTGTGCCCTCCGTTCTGCCCTCCGTGGTGGCCTCCGTTGTGCCCTCCGTTCTGTCCTCCGTGGTGTCCTCCGTTGTGGCCACCGTTGTGTCCACCGTGGTGTCCTCCGTTGTGGCCGTTGTGTTCTCCCTTATTTCCGTGATGATGCGAGGGTGGATGGTGCCCTCCGCCATGATTATGGGACGGATGGTGGTGGTTATGCCCATCGTGGCCGCCCCCATGATGGTGGGAGGGATGATGGTGGTGATGTCCCTTGTCTGGATCGTGTGGATAATGCCCGCCATGGTGGTGTCCTCCGTTATGGTGGCCAGGTGGATAGTGGTGGTGATGGTGGCCGCCCTTGTCGCCCTTGTTATGTCCCTTGCCTGGATGGTGTGGATGGGATGGATATCCGCCATGGTGGTGTCCTCCCTTATCATGGCCAGGTGGATAGTAGTGATGATGGTGCCCGCCCTTGTCGCCCTTGTGATGTCCTTTGCCTCCGTGGCCGTGACCCTTCGATGGCCATGGCACTGGCACTGGGAATGGGATTGGGTAGGGAGTGCCCGGTCCTGCCGGTGGATACGGGTAGGTGGTGCCTGGAGGTCCCGGGGGTCCAGGGGGTCCGGATCCTGTACGAAAAAAAGATTAAAATAAGCTGAAAGCTCCCAGTATTCAAATATTGCATTCATTGATCACTCACCCGGTGGGCCAGGTGGTCCAGGTGGTCCCTCGTGATGATGATGGCCACCGCCCTTGGAGGGCGTGGGAATGGGTATGGGAATGATCACGGGAGGCGGCGGCGGGTACGGATGATGTGGGTGGTGATGATGAGGTGGGTGAGGAGGAGGAGGTGGAGGCGGAGGAGGAGGCGGGGGATGATGATGGTGGTGGTGATCGTGGTGCCCATGATCATGATGGCCATGTCCCTTGTGGCCGGGTGGTCCAGGTAGACCCGGCGGCCCAATGGGTCCAATTGGACCCGGGAATCCGGGACGACCGGGAGGTCCATGGTGTCCGCGTTCCCCCTTCTCGCCGCGCTCGCCCTTGTCCCCCTTATGACCCTTCGGTCCCTGCGGCCCGGGTGTTCCGGGTGTGCCAGGCGGGCCCGGAGGACCTGGTGGCCCCGGTGGACAGTTACAGTGATGTGGAGGCGGTGGGGGCGGAGGCGGTGGGTAGTAGTGATGCGGTGGCAGCTTGTAGATTACACTTTGTGGTGGCGCGGGAGCCGGGGCGGGTTGAAGCGCGGCAATCAGACGGGCGGACTCCGGAGCCGGACTCTTGGCTCTGGCCTCCTGGCACAGGGTCCAGCCTGGAATTGGGCAGGAGATGAGACAAAATCCGTTTAGAAAGCGGCTTAATCCGGGCGGGCTAATCCCTTACCTAGCCAGAAGATCGCTGCGAACAGTCTCATGGCGAAGAGGCATCTGCTGCCTTTCGCCGGCGGACGGATCACTTTTATACCGCATTATGAACTGTTAATCTCGTATGCACACTTTGTTCAGATCACTTTCATTAATCTAGATTCACCAGAACCGTTATATCATGTCCATTCAGAAATCCGCACGGCGAATCTCTCGGAAAATATGCAAACCTGCCCGCTCGATGGTCGATGATGATGCCACACGATGATGATATATTCGGTGTTCTCCCAAAACTCATGCAAATTTATGCCAAATCAAGAAATGGACCGCCTCTGAAGTATCAATATGCTGATGCGAATATGAATACCCTCTGACATGCTGGCCGAGAAGATCAAGTTCTTTGTCGGGGATTGTCTCGTTAACGACTTGGGCCCACAATGCCTCAAAAGACGGCAGAAAGAGGCGTTTTGTCTCTTAATTGGCCGTTTCTATCAAGCTGTTCACACTTCAGTCGCGCGCCTGCATATGATTAACCCTGATTGTCCCTCGCTCGTACCCAGAGTCAATGAAAGTGTAAAGGTTTTCGATTCCCCGACATTATTCAGTATCTGGACTTACGTAAGCAGGGAGCTTATTGCCGGCGAACTCCGGCATTATTCCCTTCCCTAATGCCTTTGACGTCGGCGACATCTAGCCCTATCTCTCGCGTTTATTCTAATTAAGTAACCATAGTACCTTGGATCAGGAGGTTATATCCTGATATGCTTTCCAGAAGACATGAAATATTCGGATTTTTGAGTCGTCATTTTAATTTTTTTGACAAGTCAGGGTTTATAATATCCATAACTTTGCCAAAACCGCCTTAATTTCAATTCGGAAAGAATTTCTATGGTAATTTTTAGTTGGTTAATTAATTTGCATATCGACTTTAGAAATTACAAAAAATAAATTTTTGGTCAATTTTTGACAATTTTAATGATGTAACCCCTTATCATTTTTTCAAAAATCGACAAAAATTTTTTGTCTTTGTTTTTCCCATATTTAATTTCCAAATAATTAAGAATTTAACCGCGAATCGGACAGTATACGGCATTTGGCTGTCATTCCATTTTTGGCCAAATTATGCTCTTCAGAAGACATCAAGTATGCGGATATTTGGGTCCTTAAATTGGCATTTTTATATCCTAATTTTTGATCTAATCAAACT
>VNKC01001994.1:0-40568 GCA_008042775.1 Drosophila pectinifera
ATAATTTTTACGCCCGTAAGTCGCCTGCATTATCCGGGCCATAAATCGGACACGACTTCGCCTCCTCTCCCCTCCTTGCTCTCCCAGCATCCTGCCCAGAATAAGGCTGGAACTGAGGATGAGGACGAGAGTGGGAATGGCAGCCTTGGGCCCGAGGACCTGTGTGGCGGCGCAGTTAATTTTGGTCAGCGGGCAGCTCGATTCTCACACGATTTGCCCGACTCGCATATCCCCAGCCTGTCGGACTCGGACTCGGACTCGAACTCACACTCACACTCACACTCACCTGACCCGAAAGCCACTTAAGAGCCATTCAAATTACGTTTCATTACGCTTATTGAGGGGGGAGCGGGTCTGCACAGGCCTTTTTTATGGCCGGCAGGTGCCTTCGAATTTTGGGGGCATTCCCACCTGCGGAGTACCGTGGAGTGGCAGTCAGTCGAGTTTTCCTTGATAAGTAATACCTGAGATCACTGTTTGAGTTTCAGGTAATAGGGGTACACTTCTTCTCATTTCTTCGCATTTGGCTTAAAATACTTTCCAATTGAATCAACTTACCTGTAGGTAGCCATTAGTCGACCCACCTTCGAAGTTGAACTTTTAAATTCAATTTATTTACTTTTGTTGGCCAGCCAACAGCTATTGATTTAATTCGTATCTGGGGAACGCTTAATCAAAACTCTCGAATATATGACGGCCTCCGCTCTCATTTCCCTGTTTTCCCGGAGCCCAACTTCGGACTTCGGACTTCAGTCTCCGGGAAAATGCGAGGGAAAAGTTGCCCCAGCAATTTGTTGGCCGTGAGCTTGAGCTCGTTAGGGCTTCTCCGCCGAGATAGTTTCCTTCAAGAACCAAAGGAAATATCAATTTCCAGCTATTTCGTGGGCTTTTTTGGGGAATTTTCCTACCTAAATGAATTCCTGCATTGCTTAATAATTACCTCAACCAAGGCGTTAAAATCAAACGTGAATTTATGGCTCAGCTCTTCCAAATTTAAAACTTGCACTATATCTTTATTACAGCCATTATATTTTCTATTGGCATTATTTGAGCTCACCACATGGCCATGGTTAGCTGCTGAGCTCAGAGGGGGTCCTTTCGGTTTGGGTTTGGGTTTGGGTCATGTGAGTCAACCAAATCATTGCGGTTGCCACCGCACGTTGCACTCACTTGGAGTTTAAATTGTGTTCAAAGTATGCAGAGATTTCAATTTGAAGAGCTCTCGACTGGCACCATGAGATAAAGACAAAATGGAGCTCACGAAATCATTAAAAATATGCCACATTAAAAGCGAGCATTCCCTAATTAATAATTGTTTTAAATATTAAATGAAATAAACCGAAATAAGCCAAGTAAAAAAGGTAACTCACCTGCACAGGCTGCCTGCTAATTAAAACTTCACTAAGAAGGTGTAAGCCTTAGCCAATTAACTTATAAGCTGCCAAGTCATTAAACTCATTAATAAATGAACTTAAAGGCAATAAAGTACACCATCCAAGTTATAGTTAATAAAGGTAATACAGGCTAAGTACTAGCTGTCTTACAAAGCCTATTAAAAATGCTGGATTAGTTGATGGTAACTAATAGCAGACACTTGAGGAAACTTAACAATAAGCGGATATATCAGCGGACCAATTAGCGGGGAACAAATTATGGGGAGAAAATAAGTTTATAAAGCAACAGTTGCGGCGCCAGGAGCCGCAATTTAAAACTATTTAAACCTGATCAATGAGCCGCCCATCAATCCCGGGCCGATACTTTGTTCGAAACTTCTCCGCGGGCGGCAACTTGCTGCCATCGATATGCAAAGGGGGCGAAAAAAAAAAGGAAAACAAAAAATAAACGTCAAGGTAAGGCGGTGGAAATGCAGGCAGTAAAGGCGGAAAATCGGAAAAGCGTAAGCGGAGGGAATGCTGCTCATTTTGAAGTGTAACCAGAGTATTAAGATACTCGCTCGACGCTCGCTCGCTCGCTTGGTAAGACTCTTCCTGCCAAGGCTAAAATGCATTAATCTTGCCTCGCGAAAGGATCTGGCGGGGCGGCAGGAGTCAGGGGAAAGGACAAAGGACTCGGGACTCGGGACTCGGGACTCGCGGAGCAGCCGATATCGATGTGAGGGGCTTAATGTCGATGTCGCTGTCGCTGCTGTCGCGGATATTGCAATTTGATGGACTCCAACCCAGCGAGGCACTGGCCAAAATATTTCGTTGGTAAGAAATTAGAGGCAAAAGCCATAAAACTAATTTAGATTTTTTTTAAGTTATGTTTAAATCAGATTAATCAGAAGTAAGTATAAGCAATTTAACTGAATACTTATTTTTGACAAAAATAAACTCTGGAAATGGGTGTGTCATTAATTGTGAAATACATTTTATATATTTGAAATTAATTTAGATTTTAATTGAGTTAAAATTAGATTAGATTAATCAGATTTAAGTATGAGCAATTTAAGCTGAATACTCATTTTTTACAAAAATAAACTCTGGAAAAGGGTGTGTCATAAATTGTGAAATACATTTTATATATTTAAAATTAATTTAGATTTTGATTGAGTTAAGATTAGATCAGATTAATCAGACTTGTGTGTCATAAATTGTGAAATACATTTTATATATTTGAAACTAGTTTAGATTTTGATTAAGTTAGTATTACATCAGATTAATCAGATTTAAGTATAAACAGTTTAAGCTGAATACTCTTTTTTATAAAAGTAAACTCTGGAATAGAGTGTGTCATAAATTGTGAAATACATTTTATATATTTGACTTCTTTTATGAAGTTTTTAGTTTATATACAATCTGTGCTCTGGCTTTTATTTAAGAACCTAAATTGGATTATTATAATTATATATATATATTATATATTTTAAATAACCAAAGCTTGCGGCCTATATATTCGCTCAGTGCACTTCGGGAGCGAGTTACTGTTGCAGGAACCGCACTTTCTTACTCGAGAGCAACAGGATGATTGTGGGCGGCAATCCGGCAGAGGAGCAGGAGGCGTGGCTGGAGCCAGGCTATGTAAACAAAACCCCACGCACTTCAGGCTTCACTTGAAGCCTTCACTTCGCTACGTTAAAGTTAACTCATTCCCCTCCTTGTGATTTCTTTTTTCGCTTTACATCTTCTGCTTCTGCGGCTCTTCAGCAGCTCTCAGTGGCGGCAGGATGGGGTGGCTGAGTGGTTCCTTGGGGACTCGACAGACTCGTCCTTCAGCCCCACAGGACCCACCATTGTGCAAATAGTTGGGGCGCAACGCGGATGCCTCAAGATAAATGCGCAACAAATGCAGTTTGTTGAAGTCAATTATTGTTTAAGGAGCTTAATTCGCGACTCACGGATCCGTTACGGCAGCGCAACTAATTGGATTACGTTAGCGTTGGGCTTTTGGCCGGGTTAACTTTCGTTGGCTAAGGAATTCAGTGATCGAAGGGAAATTTTAACTGTAACTCAGTTAGGTAAAGTTCTGCCTTAATAATACTACCAGAATAAGATCTACTTTTAACTCTTATCACTCTTACCTTTCCCAACAATTCATTGTTAATTCACCAGTGATTCTTCTATGATTTCTTTGCTTCAACAGTTATCGATCATTGGTGAATAATAGTAGAGAAGCCTTGAAGAAGTCAGTGAAGTCATTGAAGCATTTTTCGTTTCGCCTCAACTTTTTCTTGCAGTGAACTCCACGAAACTGTACTTAAGCCGACCCATTCTGGGCAAATCGCAGCTTACCTGAGAAGCAGCCCTCGAAAGTTGGTTGAAAATATTTGATTTTCTCGGCCTTTGTTTGGCCATTCTTTGGCGTCAATCTCTCACTCTTTCTCTTTCTCTTGGCGCTCTTTCTCTTGAGAAACTTCAAACGCAGCGAGAGCGCCCCGGAGAAATGCACTTTAAGTAAAAGTACTTTGTCAGTCATCTTATCCCAGACCCAGACCCAGTCCCAGTCCCAGTCCCAGGCCCAGCAACTGCCACTTCTCAGTGGTCCGTGATCTCACTTCTTGGTTAGTTTTTGTTAGCTAAAAGCAACTCGAGATTGGCAAGAAAAACCGGCAAACTACTTAAGACTTGGCTCCGTTCCACACACATCAGTGTGTATGTGTGTGGGGGCCGAAGTTGGGCCCAAGTTGTTGCAGCTTTAAGCTGAAAGCTTATTAGCGAATCTGGATGAAGCGGCCAGTATCGATAAGGCCAAAGACTTAATTCGACTGTTTCTTGGCCAGCATAAATTACTAGGCACACACATCGGCCCCGCGTATGAGAGGCTATAAATCTATTTTTTATATAGAGCTCGTTTACCTGGCCGGGCCCCCCTCATCCAGATTGTCCAGATTGTCTTTCGGCGTGCCTGACTTCGATGAAATATTACACTTCATGTGGCGTGCATTTCATTTGCTCATAATAATGCCACAAAAGAAGCAAAAAAGTGTGCAAATATATATATAAGTCAAAGTTGTGATAGAAATTCACTTGAATGCTAGTGATGGGCAATATATATTGGTGGAATGTTGGGTTATAATAGCATAATGTGTACCTGATCTCTCAATATAAGTTTCATTTATTTAATGGGAGCTCAGCTGTAATTTTAGCAGTTAAATATCGAATGATCTTTTGCCTTATTATTATGCACAATTATATTTTTATTAAGTTGCCCCAATTATTTAAATTTTTGCTTCAAAATTAACTTGGAAAGTTAGTGATTATATTATATATTCTTACCTATGTCCTATGACCTGTGGCCTTTTTATTATAATAATTTATTAAAGGAAAACATTACCCTTACTATATGTATTTTTCCCCAATATAATCTTGAAAAGTTATATGTAATTGTATTATTTTAAATATTAATAATATATATTAGAATTTCCTATCAATTCCCTAAAGGGTAGGATTTTTATGTTATATTCTTATCAATTAAAATCAGGTTAAGTCCTATGATCTGTGATTATTATAATAATTTATTATATGAAAAGTTACCCCTGCTATTTGTATTTTTCCATCAAAATAATCTTGGAAAGTTAAATGTTATTGTAATTCTTTAAATATTAATAATGTCTCTTACTAATGTCTTTTCCTTATATATTACTTGAATGAATGCCACAATAATATAATTGTGAAATATAGAATTATAGGAATAGCTAAGACATAATATAGTATAATATATAGTATAATATATAGTATATAGTATAGTATAGTAGTATATAGTATTACTTATTTCTTTTATTTATTATTCAATTCGCCAGGCAGGTGGTTCCATCTCTAATTGGGAGCCAGGTGGTGGTGTGCCAAATATGCACACACTTGTGTTTATAGACAAGTTATGCACATATATATGTAGTTCGGTTCAGTTATATTTCAATTCAGATTTACTTCTATAATTCATCAAGTCGGCAGCTTCAGCCTCTCCCCCTCTCCCTGGATTTTTCTCAGCTTTTTTTTTGCCTTTTTGTGTATTTGTTTGGCTGTGTTTGGTTTGAATTATTGATAGGGCTGAAAATATTTCCGTGTGTGGGTGTGTGTGCGGGACGTCTTGCATAATTCATTATGTATGAGTGTGTTGGTGCTACACCCCCATTCCCACACACACTTAGGCATATTCCGGAAGCCCAAAAAAATGCGAAAACATAATAAATTCGTGCTCAATTTTCGTTAGTGGATTATGCCATATAACACACTTTAGCTCCACAGTTTTTAGCATAATAAAGCAGTCGGCTGGAAAAAGGGTGAGGTGGTGGTGGCCCGGCAGGATTTCGGATATCGCAGGGAGTTTTCTTTCCTTTTTTCCGCCTTATTTTTGGCTTTTTTGTGTGTGAGCTTGTGTGTGTTTTGTGGCGCTTTGTGCATCATCGTAGATAAAATTGACGCTGAAATGTTTCGCTGTTCGCTGTGTTTTGCCCTCTCTGCGTGTTTCCCGAGATAAGGATATATATTCGGCACTTGCATATGTATAAAGCGGAATATATGTATCCGATACCAATGGGATTCGGAGTGGCGCAGATGGGCTAATATGATATATATCCGCATTGGAATCCTCGGGGCATTTGCCAGTCGCATTGATAGATGTTTGCCGGGGCCAGCGAATAAAGTTCACGAGAATAAAGCGCCTAAGTGTACTGCTCTTTGTTTCCTTATATCCTTTGGGATTTAGAAAAAGGCTTCTAATTTATTTAAGCAATGCGGAATTGTATATATTTTCTATCTAGAATTAAATGCACATCTTGTATTTTATTTATACATTTTTAGTAGTTATAAGATCTATTTCCTATTTTCATCTGCTTGTCCAGCAACTGTCGCCAGCTGTGATAATCGAGACCACAATCCATCTTGGATCTTGGATCCTGGCCTGGCTACTGGGCCAGAAGCCTGGCCCTTTGGGCCATAAATCCTAATTGGCTCAAGTGGATGCCTTGCCACTGTCCCGCTGTTCGCTGTTCGCTGTCCGCTCTTCGCCTTTCGCATTTCGTTGCACAAAGAAAGTTGTTTACGCAAAAATGTTGCACGCTCTGAGGTCACCAAGTGGGGCGGGAAAAAGGGGGCTTTATACACTAGGCAAAATACCCCAGAACTTATCCTTAATTGGTTAATTTAATGGCTAAAAAATAACGTTTTTTTGCGGCAATGTTATCAGGAAATAAAAACAGTGAGAGGCACTTAGTACTAGAGATGATCATTTAGTTAGATATTATTTTATATTTATTTTTATACGATTTCTAGGATATATTTACATATTTCGCTTAACTTTTATAAGTATCTGGTATATTGACCTAGCTATTTTCTCTCAGTGTGCCGAAAGGCAATGCAAACGAGCTTGGAGATGTCGGACGCGAATCCAAATCAAAAGCAAATCTTGTTACGACAAATTTCAGCTACTGTTCGGCCGAGTAGAACAAAGGCCGTCGTCAGCGGTGTTGTCGAGACGAAGGACGAGACTTCGGCCGGAAGGGGGGGGCTAAAGGACACCCCTACAGAAAGGGGTGGGGGTGCAATGTCTGGCTGCACAAAAAGAAATGCGCCTGGATAAGCACAATGCCCGCTGCACAGGGGGCGCCGAAAGGGGGTCACTAATTTACTTAAAGGCTGCAAACAAATGACATTTAAAGTGCAGCGAAAAGTCGCTAACTAGCACGGCCCAGCCGGCAGAAGGACGAGGGAGGAGGGACGAGGGAGGCCAGGACTCGGCCAGGACACGACCAGAAAATGAAATGCAAATACTATTTACAAAAGCCAGAAATAAGTGCCGAACAATGCAGTGGCATTCACGCAGCTGGGCCCCCGAGGAAAACCACAAGCAGGACGACACTGAGCGAAATGCCAGACAAAGAAGAGGCTAAAAAATGTTGTTAATATCGAAAGATATTATATACAATCTATAATATTAAAAAAATAGGAACAATACGTTACCCTTCTTTATTGTAAAATATTTTTCAAATATTAAGTGATTTACTTAGCGGCATGCCAGGGCCTCCTCAGCTGCCTAACTAAACCTACTCCTTGTTGAATTTCTCCCAGTGCATTTAGCCAGAGCTAGAGGCCAGCAAAAGCTATGTACTAACAAAATTTGCTTTGTTGCCGCCTGTCGCTTGTCGAGTGTTTTTGGCCGTTCCCGCTGCCATTCCCATTCCCGTTCCTGCTGTTGACGCAAAGTCTTTTGGTCCCAGCCAAAAAGTGGAAAAAAAAAATAGGAAAACACAAAAACTCGCAATCAAATGCCCATCCTGCCTTAACCCCCTCTTGCCCCAAGTCGCCGAGAGTCTGGAGAGGAGTGAAGTTTCCTCAGTTTCTCAGCTTTTTCCCTCAAAGGCTGCTGGCCACAAATGCGTGCATTCAACTGCATGCCGACGACGCCGGCGACGAGGAGGAGTTTTTCTTTCTGTTTCCTTCAGCTCAGGGGTTTTCCTGGAGTTGCCTTGAGTTTCCCTCTGTATTTGGGGGAATATTTTTCGTGTTGCCTGTGGCCTTGATGCTTGCTCGCCACGAAAATTCCTTGGCAATTGAGTCAATTTCCGTGAATGCGATTTGAGGAAATCGCTGTCAGCTGACTTTCTCCACGCCCGCCGCCTGCGAACGGCATTAAGCTGCTAACTAATCAAAAAGAAATCAGAAATGTAAACTGATTTTGTATTGAATCAAGTTTCGATCCCGCTCTCGTTCTCTTTTCGGCCCAAACTAAATCCAATTGCCTCGGCCAACTATTTCCCCCAAAATTTGAGCAATACATGTTCACAAAAAAAACAGAAAACGTAAAAATGAAACACTGGAAAAACCAGCGAAACATGTGTGTGTTTGGCATTTAATATCCTTTAGCCTTGATGGCGTTTTTATTTCTTCATCTTTTCGAGGGCTTGCTTTTGAGTTCTTTTTAGTATTTCCTATACCCTGTTTGAATTGGATATATAAGGGTATATTGGCTTTCGAATCTATTGCCTATAAAGGTTATTATTCTTTTATAACATCTTCTAGTCTCAAATTTCTCAATTGTTAAGCTGATTTTAATATTTTGCAGCGTTAACTAACATTTGATTGGATTTTTCTAATTTAAATATTGTTTATTTTGAATTTTAGTTTAACAAGACTTGGGTTATATTCGTTTTCTATATTTTTGAACACCAAAACATTTAAACTTGACTCTGAAAAATATTTATTAAAGACAAAAAGCTTAGCTTTAATATTTTTGAAAATATTCAAGACAAAATATATATCTTTTCGGCTTTCTAATAATCGTGGCTCTCCGTTCTTATCATACTTTCTTGTTTTTTATACCCTTGTCTGCTTTTTTTTCCATTCTTTTTACGCCAAGAGGGTGATTTTTTATTTTGTCGCTTCAACTTTTTAATGATCTCTCAAATTGCTTATTTCCTACACGATGCTGGCTGGCAGCAATTACGTCAAAGCATGTGTCAGACCCGGTCTTTGTGTGTGCTCCCGCTTCCCCGCTGCCCCCCGATGTGCGTGTGAGCCACTCTTACACACACACCCACACATGCGACTACAATGATGAAGTTTCCCCCGCTGTTCCTCGGCACTCCGCCGCCATCGCCGTCGCTTATTTATATTGACATGTGCAGGAAGATTTCTAGTGTCGTCCCCCCCAAAAAAAGGAAAGGAAAAAGTGAGTAAAAAATCGTATATGCACTCAAGCGGGTGTGAGCCTGCCCCAGTCCCTGCCTCGTTTGTCAAAAGGCAGCAAAACTGTTGACATAACAATGATTATACGCCTCATTAGTCACATCCTACATTGTATGGAAATGGCGAGAGACCCGACTCGTCGGGATAATAAGCCGGAATGGGGTCAGGACTAAAATAAGCAGGCGAGGCAGCTGGAGAAGATGCGGAACGTGTCCACGTCCAAGTCGGCTCAAGAGTGGAGTGTGCAATGCGGAAATGCAACTTCGGGGTGCTGGAAAATCCCGGGGAACACACAAGAAACTATCCATGAGTGGCCCAGGTAATCGGGTCATTTATCATACTCAGTTGCCAGGCAATGTTATGGAACAACATCAACTGCCATCGATGACATCAAGGAACGTGTCTGACAGCGTAATCAATTTAATCCGCAGAGTTTTGGAAAAAGTTCACAATATAAATACATATATATTAAATATATATAAAGCAGCTATTATTTGCAGCTTTCTTATTAATTATTTGCCCTGGTTATTGAAATTATATTTTACTTACTTTTCGTGCAAAAGAATGAGAACTTTGGAAAGCTTTCTTTGTTATTTATTATTTAAAAAAGGTATCACAAATCTACCAGGTTTTATAACTCCCTTTCTGATCTATACCGATCTTTGGGAATACAATTATATTCAGTGAAAAAATATTTATTTACTTTTCATTTTCTTGAGAATGTCAGTGGTCTATATGGTCTATAAAGCAGCTAACATTCGCAGCTTTCTTATTAATTAATTGCCTTGGTCATTGAAATTATATTTTATTTGGTAAACTTATTTTTAGTGGAAAAGAATGGGAACTTTGGAAAGCTTTCTCTGTTATTTATAAGCAACAAAGTTACCCTAAACCTAATAGTTCTTATAAATCCCTTTCTGATCTATACCGATCTTTAGGAATACAATTATTTTCAGTGAGAAAAATATGTATTTACTTTTAATTTTCTTGGGAATGGTCTTATTGTTTCGCTGCTCACTGTACCCTCTACATATTTGTAAATCTAATGAGCTGTTCATCTGCTGATAAGAAGGAGTGGAAATTTATGAAAATTCGACATCGTCCTGCATGGCTTGTTGTGGCTTTCGCACTTTCTGTATATACTTGGCCGGGTGTTATTTTTAAAGCAATTTGGCTGTCATCTGATAGCGCCTTGATTTGTGGCTGGGATCTCTGCCGGGAGAGAGGCAAGGGGGCGTGGCAGGGGGCTATTGACACAAAGACGAGGTGGGCAGAGGCAGAGGCAATATTCAGCGCTTGAATTCATTTAATAATGTGCGATACACATAAAAAGCAGTTGCCAAAATGATTGCGCTGGGTGGTGGTTGGGTTGGGTGGGGGGAAACCCTGGAAAATTGAGGCTGAGACAAAGGGAAACCTACAGCGAAGGTGTGCCACTTGTGTGTGTGTGTGTGTGTGCGGGGCTTGCCTTTGGCTGCGTGTGTTGCCATTGAAACATATTATGCTCGTAAAAATTGAATTTTAGTGGCGTATATATGTAGACTGTTAGTGTGTGAGTGGTTGTTGGGCATATACTCGCACTCTTTATTGTTGTCACCGTGTGTGTGTGTGGGAGTGTGTGGGTGCGGGTGTGTGTGTAAAATTTAATAATAACGACCCTCTTAAACCAACAGACCTCCGCCGTCTTCAGTGAACCTGGTATATCCACTCATATCTTCCTTCCTCTTTCTTGCCTTCTCATTTCGTCGCTCATTTCGCTTTCCCCACTGCACTGGGAGAAAATGGTATTCCTTAGAGTCAGTTAATATATATGAAATAAAAATAATATATAAAAAAATGCTGTTTCTTAGACTCAATTAATAAATGTGAAATAAAAACTAATAACAATATGACGCAGCTACAATATATGCTTGACTATGTATGCTCTTTAAATATTTATATCCCTTTCGGACTTAGAAATATATTTATTAGAAACCCTCTTTGTTCCCAGTTTTCTCTGAAATTTCTCTCTGTGTATGCAGGCGTGTGTGCGCTCTCTCTCGCTTTTGCGTTGACATTTAATGTAATAATTTTTACGATGATGCTCGGCNTTGATACACTTGGCAATAAAAGAAGAAAGGAAAAGAAAGGAAAAAGGAAAAGGCGAAGGACGGGGGGGAGCCAACGCAAAGATTAAGAGGCAGCGGCGGCAAGGAAAATGATGCATGGCCCCCTTGTTGTTGTAGCTGCCTTGAGCCCCCATAAAAGATGATGTAGCACATAATTACACACAGGGCCATCTATTTACATGTGTGTGTGTGCGTGTGTAAGTAGGTAATACCCATTGAGATGATCTGCGGATAAGTTGCTGTCGCCGCCGCTCGAGATTCATTGAGTGGGGAATTATCCGTGGCTCGTTAAGTGATCAAGTGCGAGAGCGAATCAAATGCCTAAGAGCCTATATAAATAACCCCAGTCCGGCAATTGTTCCGGTTTATTGTCCAGATAGAGGATAATGCCTATATCTATTCCTACGTCCGTCTTACTGAAGGTGGCGTGGCTCCTGAGCCATTGTGCTAATAAGAATGATAGTAAACAACTGGCCAGGATATCAAGAGCCACACTTGTAAGAGTTAAGCGAAAGAATAGTAATATTATTGTTGAAATCTTATTGTCTAAGGGATAATGATAACTATGAATATGAATAATATGAATAACTATGGGCCAACAAGAACACAATATTTTAGCTATATTAAAACATTAAGAACCAGCAATATTAATTGTTAAAGCTTTGTAGAGCAAACAATGGACTCACACTTCAAGGACATGCCTAAGTGGCCTCATCCCATTAGGGATTGGCTTTCTTTGTAAGCAAATAAATTTTAAATTATTTATAGAACCCAGATGAATGACTAAGGCACCCATTTTGCTTTAAAAACCACGTTGCTCGAGTGCGGTGCAATTACGGGGACCACAAAACCGAAAGCCGAAGCCTTTCTATGGCCTTGGCTTTATCATTCGGTTAGTGGTTGCGAGGGGCCCAGTATATCGCATTTCCATTGCCATTGGCATCGGCCCATCCCATTTATCAATTACATCTTCATAAGAGATAATTCCGTCCGCAAAGTTGCCCTTCCACTTGAGTTCATCTCAAAGGAAGGAATTCCGGGGCACTCTTGAGGCTGAATCGTTTTGAGGGAGCCGGGGGAGAGCCCACCATCCACCATATCGAATATCCGTTTCTTTTTTTATTATTTCTATTTTTTGCGTTAATTCTATGCCATTCTTTTCTATTTCGGTGCGGTTGAGGGCCAATTTGAGCTTCCGTTAACGGTTATTTATGCATGTAATGCTCTAAAGTTTCGCTTTTTGGGAGGTCCTTGGGTTCTCCGTGGACATCTGGGCGGGAAGGCTCCGCCTCTCCAGCTCGCCAGCTCGCCAGCTCTATTCTGTGGGCAAAGTTAACCGAATAAACTTATTTGCTGTCTCTGTGTGCGTAATTTGCTTGACTTGCTCCGTTTATTGTTGTTACGAGTAGTTTATTTATTCTTCAGCGGCAGACAATGCGATGTCTCTCGGTTTGTCTGTTCCTGAAGCGCTGTTTCATGCATGAGTGGCCAGGAAGAACCCCCCGGAGCAGGCCAGGACCTCCTCCCTGGAAAGCCACGAAAATCCAAACCGACTCCACAATGGAAATGAAAATGAAACTGGGGAATTGACTTGGAAGCGCTTCGCATTCGCGTCCGCGTCCGCGTCCTGGGAGGCTGTAAAAAAGGATAAAATCATAAGCCCAAATTTATCGCACTCGACAGTCGAGGCAAATTGTGTGCCTATATATCCCTTTGGGTGTGTGTAATGGATCAAGTTTATTTATAAGTCGACGCTCCTAGGGCCTGTGCTGGTGCTTGGGCTCCGGCTTTTGCCTGGGCTTTGCCTTTGACTTTGGCTTTGGCTTTGGCATCGGCTTCACTTGGGCTTGGGCTCCGGCGAAACATGAAAGCAAACAATATTACGCATACGCAGCGTCGACATGATGAAGTGTTATTTAAATATAAATATATTATCTATCGATAAGCAGGCGGCTCCGGCTGAGGGTAACAGAGTGTAGGATGAAAAGCGTTTTGCCGCAGCAAATCTGCAAATTTGATGGCCATTACTACTGTTTGGGCCGGGTTTTATGGGCCCCGGGATAACGGGCTAATAAAGTGATTGTGCATTCATTCATTCAGTCGCCTCGGCAATGTAATTTAACTCGTTTCGACTTCAGCTGATTGAATTACGCGTGTTCTTACATAACAACCATAAAGGAATAAAGTATGCAAAGGGTTTTCAATTGTTCTGGGGCATTTATCTTAGGACTTATTGAAGGAACTTAACTTGCTATAGTGTTTTTAATTATTAATGCTATGATTACAGTACAAATATAGTTGAGAACTTGTCAGGTAGTGAAGAATTTGTTTCAGAAAGTCATAATAAGTGAAACTGTAGTGTTATTACAGGCTAATAAACTAGCTGCTTGAATTATTTGGACTCCCGCCGAACTCCATCAGCCGGACAATGGTATCTTGCATCTCTTGCCGCTGACATATTGTAACGAGCTAATGAAATATGAGCGATAAATCGCCGCCATTTATCCGATATGCAATTTCACTTACATTCGCAATTTACCATTCCGCTTTCGGGATGATCTCTGCACCTGGCAATAATTGCGTTAATTTAGTGCAATTGTTCGCATTGCTGTGAGAGGATGCGAGTACAGATACGCATGTGGATGTGGCTGTATGCAAATTGCCTTACGAAATTCAATTATTGATCCTCCCGAATGCACGGCTAACAAATTTACGGAATTGCAGAAAGACCGTCTGTTAGGCTCTGTGCTTTTTGGGCCACAAAACACATTTGCAAACGAGGCGGGCCCAGACATGTTTTTGCCCAGTGCAGCGGCACAAAAACAGGCATCTGGCCAGAGGAAGTACATAAAAAAATTTGTTTGGTCCTTTCTCCCCTTGCGTTTTTTTCCTTGAGCTCCCTTTGGTTTCCTGCCCCTGCCCCTGCCCTTGTGCCCATAGAAAGGAACGCCAGCAATGAGAAGCTTGCTAAGAAAATATTTTGAAATGGAAAGTTTTCCCTCATGCAGAGTCCTCCTCTGTCGCCTATGTGTGTGTGTTTGTGTGTGTGTGTGTGTGTGTCGGTGATATGAGAAAATGAAAACATATTTGCCTGGGCGAGGGCTGTTTGCTTAGTTTTTGAAGCCCTTGCTTGGCTGCTTGGGTATATTGCCTTCTGTGTAAATTGAACAGAAACTAAATTAACTACCAGCTTGTTGTCTGGAGAAATATTTGAATATTTTATTTAATAATAACTCGAGCTCAAGGCAGGCTTTCTCTTCTTTATAATACATATATACATACTTGTATAAATATTAGAAATTATTACTATTTAAAGTAAAGGATATTTCCTAGTCCATATGTTCGATTTGAGCATTGCATCTGGCCTAGGGTTGCCTCTCGCCTCGTCCTTGTTCCTTTTTTGTGCTATGATAAGAATCTGGAAACTTTCACGGGGACAACGTGTCGTATGCGCAATGTCCTGGCCAAAGTTTCACCGATCTATGGGTTTGTGAGCGCCGCCAGGATGCGACATGTTGTTGCACTCGAAGCCAAAGTCTTAACAAAGTCAATATTGAACCTTTGCCAACTGCCAAGCTGCCGTCCGAAATGCAAATAAGTTTCCCCAAAAACAACCAGGGATCGAATGCGAATTGAAAGCTTAATTGAAGCCCTTAGACAATCGGTGACAACTTAAAATGAAGCCCGTAAGCCGGGGTTTCTATGGGAATAAGCCAATACTATTGGTATTGGCATCTCAAGCTCATAAATTCAATATTGCCAAATGGAAAGAGCGAAACAGAGGCGACGAAAAAGGAAACTTTAAATTAATTCGATCCTGGATCCCAAGCAGGAAATTGGAAGCCGATTTGTGTGGACAAATCTACCGATTTCGGTATTGTGATAGGAAACATAATTCAAATTATTATTTTATATTGCCTTCCCTCCTTTTTTGTTTTAGTTTAGCGAAGAAATTTGCATAGAAATGTCGCTTTGATGGGTGCTTGGATATGTAAATAATTCAGAGAACTCCTTATAGACTTGCAACTCTTTGAATACTTTTCTCGGCCCATACTCGCACTGATTATTAATATTTTTTGCCTGCAGTCCTCGGTCGCCGAGCTTGGCCTAGAAAACTGTAAATAGCCAAAACATTGGCGGCCTGTACATATTTAATATATATACTGGCTATATGTACATGTACATGGATGGCTGGCTTGGCGTGGCCGGGTTCGTTTCGCTTTTCGTGTTCGTTGAAATGCAAATTAAAATATTTATGCAAATGCGTGAGGCGGGCGAACACAATAAATTTATGCCAACAAACGAGAGCAGGAGACCGAAAACAGAAAACAAATGAAGCAAAAAATAAAGTAGAGCATAGGCGCGCTGAGCAAATGGAAAAAATGGAAAAAAAAGACAACAAAATGCTAAGAAGAAAACAATTACCTGTTACATATTATCTAAGCCGCCCACCTAAGCCACAGTCTTGTCATAAATGTTAACGTCTGTCACAATAATTCTGCGCCTCTAAGCCAATTTTTCCTCTTCTGACAAATTTGTGAAGGCGAATCGTAAAATATGCTAAACAAATCAGAATGCAAAGTTGGCCACTCAACTAGGATTTGTGATGTTTACCGGAGGCATAGACTGGCTTTTAGGGCCCAAGTACGATCCCAGATCTTGGGATTAAGCCGAGTTATCCGCTGGCTTTGCTCGCATTACGCATACGCCTCGTTAGCCGGGCACTTGAAAGCATTTACCAATTAGCCACCTTTCGGCTGCCTTCTACTACAACAGCAACTACAGCAGCACAATGGCGGCGGCAGCAGCAGTCTCGACACCTTTTAACACCTGAAAGAATTTAATTAATGCAGGTCCTCCTCGCCGGAGCAACCGGAGCAGCTCCCCCTGCTCCTCCACCTTCGCATCTGGGCCCGGGCAAATTAAAAACAACGAAATGAGTAAGCAACTAAAGTAGGGAAAAGGGGCAATAAAATGGTGAAGCACCCGGCAGCTGCAGCTGCAGGTCTGTGAATTCTTAAACAGATAATACAGCCTTTAAATTAGAATTCTCCTCCCCCATAAATTTCAGCTGGAAAGTAATTAATTTAGGGTTCTCAGAAACAAATGAAAATATCAGTCAGCAATTGCAAATGATTTTTATTGAAAACTGAAATGCCATAGGGAACTATGCTGGGCTTCTGTGCTATTAGGTTTATGAAACTAAAAACCAAGTGAAATATGAGTTTGAATATGAAATACACCCCTTTGCAAATGGGAATATGGCCCTGAAATCTGTACATTACACCAATAGTATTCGTTTTAATAAAGAGTAACTGTGTCAATTAGCAGCTCAGAGTTAAATTGAAAAAAATTGCAGCTCTCCCCTTTCGGTTTATATTATATTTATGACAGCCCTTCCTTTTCCCTTTTCCAAAACCCGAAAATCCCCTCAGCCAAATTGCAGGCTTGAAACACTCTGGATTTTTATGACTCTTTTTTTCTGGTTAGTGTTGGAGTGTGGGACTGAGCCTGCTTGGAGCTCCGAGGTGGTAGCTGGAAGCGGAGGTGTCTCAGAAATCCGCCAGGATCCGCTTAGCAGCAATTATCTTCATTACGCGAGGCGCTCGCAAAAGTATGCAGAGGCCAAACAAGCCGAAGCCAAAGCAAAATCTGACAATTAGGAAGGAGCCGAGTGAGCCTTGGCTGAATACAGAAAACACCTTTAACCTTTCGCCCCGCCTCGCATATAAATACGCCGCTGATGGATGTGTTTTGAGTGGCGCCCAGAAGGGCGTTGGGGCCGTGGGGGGCCTGGGGAGTGGCTTCCTGTTTTTCGGGCTTCTTTTGACTCGACTTGTCGCCGCCGCCGCCACCGCCACCGCCACTGCCGTCGCCTTCTGTTGTTATTCAGGTGGGCTAAGCGCCGGGGCCGGGGCCGGGGCTGGAATGGCGGTGGTGTCTAAGCGATTTATAAAAGCCAAAGCAGCCAGAACCAGGAGCAGTAGCAGGAGCAGGAGCAGGAGCAGCGGGGTGAACGGCACAAAAAGTGTTGCAAGCAATTTGCGCAATGGTAGCGCGAGCGTTGCCTTGCCAAAATCCCCTTTAGTAACCTTTCACCCCTGAGTACAAAAGCAGGTAAGCCCTCCGCCCTACAAGCCCCTTCCTTTCAGCCCCAAAAACTCGCAACATTATTGAGTGCGTGCGTGGGCCAAAAACTTGCTGCCATTTTGCACGTAACTGACATCAGCGCGCTTATAAATCAACTTGCAAATGTCCCAGCGTGTGTGTGAGAGAGTGTTGGCGTTTTTAATGCCACACACTCCTCAAAAAGATGGGTATATTTGTGATTTTTTGCTATATAAAATACTTGTAACTACAATTAAAGTACTAGGAATAATTTATGTGTATATAAAGCATTTATAAATAATATAAAGAGCTGCAAACAGATCAATTTCAAAATGTATAGATCAGATCCTGAGGTATTTCTTAGTCGGTTCACTCTACTAAAAAGTTCTACCTTGTTGAATATGATTTTGTATTTTTTGTATTGTATTTTTGGGGCAAAATCCCAGGCACCATTTTTGAGTTCATGATTTTTGGTACACACTGGGAGCCTGGAAGGGAGAGAGGAGCAGACAGACGAACTCATATGATTAGATTAATGCGTTGTCTAATGGCCTCAGTCTGGGCCTCATCCTGGGCCTCGGCCTGGGCCTCATCCTGGGCCTCATCCTGGGCCTCCTCGCTCGACATTCATTTCACACATTGTGCGTGTCGTCGTCGTGTGGGTTAGGTAAATCGTAATATCATTTTTATAAACATCTTGTTAACCCGGAGGGCCATCCGTTTTTCTTCCTCCTTTTTTTTGAGGCGAGAGGAAGGCGCAGGCCATAACTCAGGCCTGGAAATATGATTTGCGGGTCAAGGGGATTGCATGAGTGATTATCCCGGGGCCTGGAGAATGGATTATGGGCAATTTCGGAGTCACTCGAGAAGCCAGAGGCTCGGAGTTTGGGTTGGCTTTCTGGTAATCACTTGGGTCAGGCAAAGATTGAGCTGCCAGCCTGGGGTTAAGTCTTTCGGTATAATATCATATTATATTATATATTAACTTATATTTTAGTCTGAACTATCAGTCGTAGCTAGGTCACCACAACTTAATTACCTTTTGATGGCAACTGCTTCAGAAATTTCACTAAAAGTTGCCCTAAATTGCGAATTTGTTTCAACTTTTTAATGAATTTCTCTTGTCTCTAGTCTCTGGCTTATAATTAACCCCATATTTACCCTTTCATATTCTCAAAGAAAAGTTTAGCCATGAGCCCCGAAACACGAAACAAGTTTTGTTCACAGAATTATTTTGTACACAAAAGTGTAATTAAAAAAATGCACATACTAATAAGCAAAGTGTTTTTGTTGTTAACTCGTTAGCTAGTTTCAACCATGCACAACATATTTTGTTATTATTATTGAAAGCTATAGTCCAAAAAATAGCAGACAAATCAGGACGGAGTTTAGCTGAATTAATGGTGAGTTAACGAGTTTAACAACTATTTTAGTGAGCATTTATATTGTAAAGAACTTACATGTGATTTATTTTAATATTTTTTGTATTGAAATTAAATTAACAAGGGTCTCTTGGCACAGTATCCTCTCCGTTCTTATTTTTAACAAAATAACGCACAATAAACCATTGAAAATAAAGCATTTTAAAATATATATTCTTTTAAGATCTCGGATAAATAATTGAAAGTTTAATAGAGCCTGCTTTGAACTCCAAACATACGTATTATATGAATTTAGGTGGAAACTTAATGGGAGATATTTCGAAAAGCTTATAAGGCATTTTCCCCTTAAAAAATGTAACCTAAATATGCAGAATTTTAGATATATAGTAGCAAATAGTAATAGTACTTAGTACATTGGCTCTAGTAACTCGTTCTGGAATAATTGCGTAAACACCGCCAGAGCTGCACAAGGATGGCCAAATGGCTAAGCACTGTGTCCGTCAAAATGCTGGCCAAATTGGCTGACTTCTGGCATTTGACCTGGACACGTAACGCGTGTCGCCCCGCCCCAGCTTCCCCTGGCTTTTCCCCCGCGAGCTCGTGTCACTCCTGTAGTTTCGGGCAGAGCGTGTGATTTATGATCCTTGGCCTGCTGCTGGCTCTGTGTTGGTAAATTACTTTCGCACACTCACACACTCACACGCAGGGTTGTCGCTTTTTTTTTCTGTGTGTGTCAGAATTCAATCGCTGGCGAAACTTTAAGCGACTTTCGCGTTTAAACAATATGGCGGGAAGTGTCGGCGCCCTGGCACCCCGCATATCCTTTGAGCCCACATCCTTTTCCATTAGAGGTTGGAGGGGGAGGCTTGTTGCTCCCGGCAAGTCACTTAGGCAGCGATGACCTTCAAGGATGAGCCTTATCCTGTGCCATTTTATATACACGGAATATATATACATATACATATATATGTCTCGGTTCTGTTTTATGCCAGCGCGCTGTGCGTGGGTCATTTAAATGCTACATTATGTTGAATATTCAATTTAATGTGCCTTATAAATCATGTAGGTCCTTGAGGTCCTCTCTCTGTATGTGTGTGTGTGTGTGTGTGGGGCTGCTCTGTTTTGTCACACTTTCCGGACTGCTCCGAACTGTTCCGGACTTATCCGGACTCCTCCGGACCTATCCGGACTGCCTTTATCTAGCACGATCCTTATTTATGCTCGCCCCTTTGCAGTCCTGATTTACAGCTGTTTATCGCCCGGTGCCGGAATAGATGAGTCTCGGTCTGAGAAATGAACTGGCGACATATCGGCCGCCTGGATTCCTGGATTTTCAAAACAGATAAATAACCCGGGCTCCCTGGCCAGCACTTGCCAGAAAGCAATCGCTTCACCTTCAGTCATCTACCGCCTGTCAAAGGCTATAACTTGATATATTCAGTCAGCAGGAAAAAGAGAGTAAAAATAACAATTATGGAAGTGGATCTGCCAGATATAAAGGAGGAAGATCTGCAGGTAAAATGTAAGAAGCGTAAGAAGCCTTGCAAGGGGAGCTGCACCTGCAAGGCCAAGAAGCTGAAACGCAACAAGAAAGCAGCCAAGTTGAGTGAGTTTTTACATTAGTTTGACTGTATCTATATAGTGATGTGGTTCTTCTGGCAGTCCCCAGCAATGGGGATATTATGGTCGTTGTCCTAGACCATGATGCCAATCAGGGCTATCTGTCCCGCAATCCACAGCTCTTTCCCCAGGTCATTAAATCCATGCGACAGCTGTGCCGGAGGCATCTCAAAAAACGCAAAGGAAATGATGTGGCTATTCTGGGCTGCTCCAGCCGTGCGGTGTAAGTGAACTTAAGAAATATACTCTGGAAATATCAGAGATTATGCTAGAAAAATTGCACTAGATATAGCATCTGGTATATATCCCTACAGGAATCTAGTGTTCTCGGCCCGCCAGCACTACCTCCAGCGCGCTCCGAAGAATCTGCTGACCGCCCTGAAGCGGGCCACCAAAAAGAAGCTGAAGAAGATAATGAAGCGAGATCTACGTGAGATCAAGGCCGGGGGACTCACAGAAAGCCACGGCAAAACACAGATTTATCAGACAATAGGTAAGGCCTTGGCCTATATCATGGCCAGACGCCGCCAGCTAAGCGGCCGGGTCAACGCCAAAATTATTCTGATGACGGGTTCGGATCTGCCCGGCGATGGTCCCATAACCAATATAAGGAAGATGCTCCAGGCAGCGCAGAACATGCAGGTGGTTATTGATGTCTTCAGCTTGGATTCCCCGGAGAAGCCACTGCTCCTGCGGGCCACCGAAATGACCAAGGGAAACTTTTACGAAATTGACAAATATTCGGGCTTAAAGAAAAAAATTAAAGCCTTTTATTAAACAAATCCATGCACACAACACATACAACTATAGCCTACACACACTAGATCTGCAATGGCATCCAAGCTTATGAGGGTTACATAGATGTTTGCCTGGAAAAACATCGAAAATTAGGTTCGATGTTTTTGAAGCTCTAGGTTACGCACACCTACACCTCAACACACACACCTACACCTCAACACGCACACCTACACCTCACACACCTATATATATATAGCACACAACAATAAAGCAGCCACAAAGACAAACATTTTGTGTTTACTAACCGTTCTTGGAGCACTTCTAGCCTCCTCCAGCTTATTTGGTTGATTGGGTTTTTGGCTTCTTTTATCTCTTATTTATTATTTATTTTTATTTATATTCTTTCAGCTTGTAGTATTTTTTGTTGTTTCGTTTTTCACACTTGTGTGGGCTAATTTTTCATTTCGTGCACATTTGTTGCATTCACTTGTTATTGAATTTTCATCACCACCTTTCACCCATCACCCAGTGTGTTGTGCCGGCGTAACAAAACAAACACAACAAAAAAAAGGACAACAACAAAAAAAAGAGGGTAAAGGGAGGAAAATATAAAGGATAATCGCGCAGCCAAGGATCAGCGAACTTTTGGGGGAAACTATGCGCTTTTGTTCACTTGGATCGAGTCGCGGAAGCGGCAGTGATTAGCGGCACGCGATCACAGATTCAGGACCTTTAGGACAACACGTCGCGGACTGTCGTGGTCTCTCGTCTTTCGTCCTTCGTCCTTCGGCTGGCTGAGTGAGTGGGGGAGCTGGCTGCTCAGTTGGCCCAGTCTGAGTGGCTCAGTTGGTCGGGAGCTGAGTTTCCACCAGCCGGCTGACAACAAACGGCGGCAGAGTTCAACGTGAGACTGAAAGCCGCACGGAAAATCCTCGTGCGCGGCCACTGATGTTGCTGCCTCGTCGGACGTCGTCGTCGCCGTCGGCGAGTGGTGAGTTTCCCCGAGTTTCCCCGACTTTTCCCAGCCCTTCCCCGTCCGCTGTGGTGAAGAGAGAACGACCTTGGCTCGCTCTTTGCCAGCTGTTGATTTTCTCTTTCGCCCATCCTCTAATCGCTTATGGCCATCGAAGCGGTTATAATTGCCAAGAGGGCGCCGAGTTTGGGGTCTGGGGCTTTGGGCTCAAGGGTTCCTCTTTGTTTTGGGGCTGGCATCGAGTTCGCTGTCACTTGGCGGTATTTTCAGGCTCGAAACCAGACGGGGACACCACTGCAGCTGCGGAAATGGGTCTCCTGATGACGTGGATTTGCCAAAGGACTCGGAAATGCAGTTTCCCGAAAGTGAACCAAGAACAGCCTGAACACTGCACAGTCAATGTTTGTATTTAATTGTTTAAGCTTTAACTAGGCCGGTTTTAGCCCTAAAATTGTATTAAGAGCCCAGGTTGGATTTATTATTTAGTTAAGAGAAAATGCTTTAAATTGAGAAGTAAATGTAAATAAAAATAAATAATATTATATAGATATTATGCCGTGTCTTAAGTTACTGACTTATTATTCAGCACCTTTTATTTATTAGGAACATTTATTCAATAAACATTGCTAACATTTATTCAATAAAAAATGGCTTAACTTCTTCTGTGAAATACTAGTATTAATATAACAAAGAAAAGGCATTAAATTGATACGTAAATGTAAATATGTAAATAAAATTATATACCTGCTAATATTTATTCAATAAAAAATTGCTTAAGTTCTTCCATGAAATGTTAGTTTTAATACTACAAAGAAAAGGCATTAAATTGATACGTAAATGTATATAAAAAATAAGTAATATTATGTAAAGAATCAGCTTCTTAAGTTACTTACTTATTATTAATTATTTATTTATTAGGAAATTTGTGGACTTATTAATTATACACCTGTTAATATTTATTCAATAAAAATTGCTGAAGATCTTCCATGAAATATTAGTATTAATACTACAAAAAAAAAGCTTTAAATTGAGAAGTAAATGTAATAAAAACTATTCATACATTAAATTAGAAATTATATAACTAGACTATAGAAAATCCATTGTCATCCCCACACACATGGACCAACTTTATTTAAGTTCATTCTTGAACACCAGCAGACACACATGCACACACACCCGAGGTGTAATCCCGAGGAGATCCCAATGATTAATGGTTGTGCCCGGCCAACATCTAAAATAATTACAATTTATTCTTTAATGAGCGACTCCATCGGAGCGGAATTTGCCATCAGCCGGATAAGTTTTGCTAATTTAATGGCAACTTTAAGCGAATTCCGGGAATGGAATTGGGAGTGTGGCCCAGGCATCCGGCAATTTAGATGTGTCGCAGATACTTTCCTATCTGTTGCATCTGGGGCTAAAGTTGAGACAAGAAATTATGCTAATTGGACAACACAACTTTGACAGCCAACAACTGACACGACACTTTAAGTTAACCCCACATCCCCCGGCCCTATCCATTCCAGCCATCCGGTCCACCCGATCCTGGGATCCTTCGCAGCCCTCGGAGGTGGCGAAGTGGGCAAGTCATGTGTTATACATCACTTGATTAGGCATTAAATAAATGCTCTGACAAGTTTACACTCAATTACATGAAGTTGAGCTTCCCCCGGGGCTGCGGAAAATGGAAAATGCGAAGTGCGAAGTGCGAAGTGCGAAATGCGAACTTGGGGGAGTTGGCTCCAAATTACTGAGCTGTGAGAATTTAATTGCATGCCAGGGAGCAGGGTCTTCTCCGAGATCAAATGCCAGCATCCTGCCACATACATAACATTCAAAAATTAGATAAAGATCAAGACAATACATACATAAAGCCTCAGCTTTATTTCCAAACACAGGCATTTGCTTTGGGTATTAAATAAAAATAATAAAAATGTGTTTTCCCAGGGGAGAGTGGTAACTGGAGTATCAATTAATTGTTCCACAGTTGCTTGCTGCCTTCGAGGTGTTTTTTTTTAAAGGAAATGGATGGGAAGTATATGAGCCTGCATATTGAATATTTTCCTCTATTTTTCCAATATTTTTCTTTGGTTCTTTGGCCATCTGTCGTCTCACTTTGCCGTCTATGTGGTTTTCCCCCATTTTCTCTTCAGTTTTCCCTCGGCAAGCCTTGGCTTGCAGGCTTAATTGAGAAACGGATTTGATTAATTTGCATGCCATAAACAATTTGCAATTTGTTTATGCTCTCAAAGTCCGGGGCACCGTAATTAAAGCAAAGCCCTGCCAAGCTAAGCAACTTTTCCTCTACCCCAGCGGCAGGCAGGTTTTCCATTTTCCAGGTGGGGCTAGGCGGCGGAGACGGTGTCTCTGAATGTGAAAAGAAATGTCACCGAGGCAAGGTAAGCAGATTAAGGCCTTCTTTGACTTGCCAATGCAATTGAAGTCTCCTTTCGCCTCGGCATGCAAATGATGATGGCTCAGCTTGGCTCAGGATGCAGTCGGGCCGAGAGCCGAGAGCTGAGAGCCGAGTGGGGGCGGAAAAGCGACGGGAAAGCGGTGGAAAATCGAGAAAAGCAACGGCAGCGGTGGAATGCTGAATGTGTTTGCAAATATTTACTCAATGTATTCATGTGCAAACAATTACGCGTTCATTTGTGCGACTTTCGAGTGCCGAACAACAATGACGTTGTAGATGAAGATGACGCTGCAGACGACGATGACGACAACGACGAGGACTACGACTGGCGATGGTGACAATGGCAGTCGAAATGAGAGTCCTTTGGCTGGCGCCTCGCCCCCACTGCCATAGCTTATTCACCCCTTTGTCCTGCCCGCCTTTGTTTCCCCTTACCTACTCACATATGCATATCCTTGACCCGTTTGCCGTGCTTGCGCTTTTGTGCGTGAACTCTCTGGCCCTCTTCACGGTCCTGCCTGCCGGTCTGCAGGAGGGGAACGCACTCCTTCTGGACATTTGATATGCAAAAATAATCCCGCCAGCTAATGGCCGGACTATAAAAATATTGCCTCAACACACGCACACATGCATTTGCCATTCTCTTTGGGGCTAAAAATCTGGCTAACAAGAGTCATTGCCTCTTTAGTTTTTATTCTTGCATATTACAAAATTACAAAGGCCAACTGGCAATGGAGCAAGCCTTGCGGAACAGGATATAAAATATGGCAAGGGGATGTACTGAAGAAGCTCCTTGGAAATTTAAACTATGAGCTCTCGATCTCTCTCGCATCTCGACTTATTTCAGATATATTTGATGTACAAAATAAATAGAAATTAAAAGCTACTCCTCGGTAGAGTACGTGCCAGAGTATCACCAAGCCACACAGTTGCTTCTCAAGTTGATCTTGGCCTGAAGTAAATAAAGTTAGGTGAATGTGAAGCAGAAATAAAGCCCAAAAGAATAATATTTAGACACGAGATCCGGGCCCAGAAGTCCTCGGTCTAGATTACCTCATGTGAATGTAAAGCGGAAATTAAGAAGAAAACAATATATTTGAACACGAGACCTGGGCATAGAGATCCTTAGAGCTCAGGCAATGCGGAAATAAAGTTTAAAAAATATGATAATAAATAAAGAAAGAAGAGAGGACTTGTCCCTCAAAGTGCTGGCAACTGAATGGACAAATTACCGAAGCCAAATGGCAAAAGTTAAGAGAGAAAAGTCATGGCCAGCTTGGAGCTGCAGTTTGGCCAATAGAAAAAATTACCAGCCTAGTCCAGAATGATTACTATCGATAACAAATAAAAAGGAATGATTACTATCGATAACAAATAAAAAGGAAGGCCATAAACAAACGTTAAAATATGTAAAAAAAATTATAGGACTTGAGAAAATGAAATTAAATAGCAAGAAATTCTTTACAAATCTATTCCAAAATATTCCTTAATAAAGTAATAGAATGTTATGCCCAATAATATAAACCAAATAAAATACACTTAAGGGTCACTCTATTGGCGAGTCCTTCAACTTTGGGATGTCCTGACATACTCCCCTTGGCCAACCTAAGTATGTGGTAATTGTTCAACTAATTGATAGGTAAATGAACACAATTTTGGTGCTATATAAGATCTGCTGAGATGACTTCGCTTAGCCTGAGATTCCGCATAAAAATCGGACTCATCTCCGCTCGTTTCATTTGTCTAGTTTTGTGTGAATTTAACGCTCTGTTGTTGTGCGTTTGACCGAAACAATGAAACAGAGTCCCTGGCATTTTCCCTGCCAGTCCTGCCCCTTACCTTCCTGGTTTTTCCACAAAGTTTTCCATCTGTCTTGCTCCAAGTTTTCCTTGGCCCCCTCCGGGCCCGGTGTTCGTTTGCTTGCATATCGAGTTGCTTTCCCAGCAGCTCCCATTTCCTTTAATCGTCTGTCCAAGTGTCAGTCCGTTTTGTTTGATTGATTTTTACATCCTTGGCCGACGGTTAGTTCAATGGAGGAAAATTCAATTTGGAAATGGAGAAAACTCCGTGGACCCAGGGCGTGCTCTGACTACACACCTATGCCAGTGCTTTTCTGGTATACATTCTACAGCCTGGTCAATGGGCTTTCACTAAAATATATAAATATTAATTAAATATTTAAGTAAGTATATAAATATTAATTTGATCTTGTAACTTTATAAGTATATTTATTGTATAATTATTATTTATTATAGTAAGTATATAGTTTCCTAAGACAATGCTTTAATGTGCGCAGCTTAATCTTTCACCGGAGTTTCCTTCGGGACTCCTTTGGGGGCACGTACCTGCCATGGGGCATGGCTAACCAGATGACGTCTGTCTTCTGCTGGCCTGTTGTGCGTCAGGAACAGTTCGTTAAGTTTACTTGATTTGCCTAGTAATAAATTTGCCAGCCTCCGCCGCCCCCGGAGCCGCCAGGCCCCCACCGCCGACAAAGTCGTTGTTATGTCATCGACACGCTGAGGTGAAAGACAAACAACTTTATGCCAAGTTGTTAACAAAGTGAGCCAGCGACCTCAACGACCCGAGGGGGCGGGGGATGCAGAGTGCTGAGGGGTTGTGGCAGGTGCAAGTAAGTACAGTGCGGACCGAGAATAGCAATAAACTATGTAGTAGTGCCACAACTAGAGAAGCTGTAATTGTAGCAACTTCTTGCAACTAATTATTGTTCTGATTTTGTAGTTAAAACGAAGAAAGGATCTCTCTTTTATATATTCTTGTTAATATTTATCAAGAAAGTTGTATGTGTCCTGGAAATAAATAATTAAATGAGTCATCTATGTAGTAAATTGTTCATATAAATATTGATATATATTTAATTTTTAGAATACCATGGAGAATTAATTCTCGTTCTGGATTTTATTGTAAAATTAAAAAGAGCATCTCTCGTTAGTATTTTGTTGTAAATAATTATTAAGACAATTTCATATTTACTGCAAATAAAGAGTTAAGCCTTATGAAATAAATTGTTCATATAAATATTTTTTAAGTATAGTTCTTGATTCTGTTGTAAAATTGAAAGAAACATCTATCTTTATGATTTCTTGTAAATCTTTATCAAAGAAGTTTAGTATTTACTGCAAATAAAGAATTAAGAGAGTGGCTACCTTGTGTAGTAAATGGTTCATATAAATATTGTTATATATTTAATTATTAGAATACCAAGCAGAATTAATTATCGTTCTTAATTTTGTTGTAAAATTGAAAAGAGCATCTCTCTTTATGATTTTCTTGTAAAAATTTATCAAAAAAATTGTGTAATTATTGCAAATAAAGAATTAAGAGTGGCTACCTTGTGTAGTAAATTGTTATATATTTAATTTTTAGAAAACCACGATAAATTAATTAAAGACCATCTCTTGTTAATATTTTGTTGTAAATAATAATCAAGAGAATTGCAATTAAAATAAGTAAAATAAAATAATAATATAAATTGTTCATATAAATATTGTGTTATATTTTATTTATGACTACCATGAAGTGTTACGTTGTTAAGGTCATAAGTCACAGTGGAGTAATTACTATTTAAATATGTGTACTGGAAGGGGTGCCCGGTTCTAGCTCTCTTCATTGTAAGGAACGCCCACTGTACTTGTCTGCAGAAATATGCTCACTGTCTCCGCTCGCCGTCTCTTTCACTTGACGAGACAATTGACTGGAAAATGTTGTTAATGAACTTTGTGCGACATTTTGATTAGCTGCCAGGTGGGGGTCACTGCGCCCCCCCTTCCCCATTCTGCCATTCTCCTCTCTCGCCCCGTTCCACCTGGACTCCCCACCCCCTCAGCCCCGCTGGCTCTGCCTTGTTTGTGTTGTCGTGCTGCAAACAAAGGTCAACAAGTGCCACAGATGCCAAATGATGGATGTCAAAGTTGCTTTTGGTAACACTTGACATACATTTCCAGGCCCCCGAGATGAAGACGAAGGAGCCACGAGGCAGGGAGAGCGGAAAAGTGGAGAACTGGAGAAGTGGAGAGCTGGAGAAGTGGAGAGCTGGAGCAGAGAGGGGAAGCGGAGACAGCCGAGATTCCAATTCCGGGGGCTTGACAATGCCATTTTGTCACACTGTGATAGAACACAGCGAAAATAACAGTAACTGCGGGCCAAAAAAAGAAACAAAATGGCTAGAAAAAGTTAGTTTCTGCGGAAAAGTTGTAAACTTAATTTATAGTTTTTAAGCAGCCGTGTTGGCTGGGGCTTTCCCCGCGTTTTTCCGCCCGTCCGCCCTCCAGTTAGCCTTCCAGTTAGAAAAATGCTGCTGCCTGTGTGTTGCGGGTGCACGGCACACGGGCCCGGGGTGGAAAATGTTCACATTTCATTCTCGCCTCGTCGCCAGGAATTTCCAAATGAAATATTTGACTTTTAGTCTAAAAAGTCAGCAGAAAAGTTGGGCAAACAGACTGCGACCAAAGTGCCCCAGCATTTAAATGTGCATTAAGTTCAAAGGGGGAATCGCTTTAAATGTTCTGGAGCGTGGTATTGAGCCCAACTTTGGAGCATCTCCATTTAATGAGCGCCGGTCTCCTCCTCTCCTCCGCCGGTCGAGTGCAGCTCCAAGTGGATGTGGATGTGGATGTGGATGTGCATGTGGCTGTGGAACTGCATGTGGCAAGTGGAGCGTCCATCAGCAAATGGGATGCGATTCCTGCAATTATGTCAGCCATCGATGCCAAAACTCCAGACAGCCAGTCAACAATTTCGGTGCACCGAAACCAATTCTAAATGATTCCCAAAAATCGTTGAAGGCAACTAAGTTCCTTGGTTATGTAAAACTAGGCATCTCTTGATATACAAAATATTAGCAATCTTTTAAAAACTGAGTTGTACCTATACCTAACTCAAAGGACCTCTCCAGTGTCCTTTCTTGTACTTAAAGACGTTTTTCTTTCTGTGTGCTAGGACATATCATGTCAGAGGAAAATAATTTCCGTGCTGCTTCGAGGAGCAGAAGATCCACTCTCTGGCGCACTCACACACGTGCACAGTTGTTGTGGCTCGCAGGCACAACTTTGAAGCTCTCCCATTTAGTTAGAACAACCTTCTAGGGCAGCACCCTCTGCACCCTCTTCTGGCTTGGACCCTCGGGCGCAGGGGGGCGTCTTCATATCTTGGCCAGAGTTGTCCAAAAATAGTGAGCCTGTTTGCCAAACGTCCTCACATTTGACTGCAACGGAAAGGTAGAGCTGAATCAGAGGGCCCAAACTAGGGGATGCCCTGTAAGTTCCCGTAGCCAATAATTTCTTTCCAATATTATATTACGTTTATTGTTGGTAAGTTATAATGATAGAAGGGTCTGCTATACTAAGGATAAGCAGTAAGTCATTTTGATTTCGAGTAGAAACCGTAATGATATGGTTTTATAATGGAAATTAATAATATAAACTCTTAATATATTTTCTAAATTTATTTAAAACAGAAATGACATTGAATCAAATCGAGTCCTGGGCCGGGCACTCCCTGAAATTCAAGATGGGAAAAACAGAAGCCGAGGCCGAGAAGCACAAACTTTTGACAGGCGGCACGACACGGCACGACTTGCCCTGACTTGGCTCCCACTCACTGGGCCAAAATACACGTTTCGGCCTTGGTATTAACACGTTCTGGCTGTGCTTTTTCGGGCATGGCGGTAAAAGGCGGCAAAGGATTCAGCCCACAGAGTACTCTCACTCGAATGACTCGCAGCCGCTCCTGCCCAGCCGATGCGTAATTATACAGATGTAGGACGCAATTGAATGGTTATATCCTTTGAATTTTCCAATTCAATAGGCCCCAGCGGTAGGCAGATATTTTTTCTGGGTCGGAGGATGGTGGGAAGTGGGCTTAAATGACTTGAGTGTTTGTCCATTGGCCGGCCAATGTCTTCCAGACGCACATTCAAGTCCAATTTAGCCTTTATGTGTCCTCATCGTTGTCGGTGCCCCACCCAAGGGATGTATCTCGAATTTTGGACGCACGCACACGTAGCGTAACCTAACCGAAGGACTCACAGGACTCCAGGACTCCAGGACTCTAGGACTTTAGGACTCTCGGACTCCAGGACTCACAGACAAATGGAAAAATGGTCAGACTTATGGGACAAATGTACAAGACTGACGGACGGAGACGGAACGGACAACGAGGATTTGCTAAATGGGGGAGTGGGAATTTCAAATCCTTGCGCCGACTTTACTGATTTTCCTTTGCTTCTTTTTTCAGCTGTTTCTCAATGAAAATGCCAACATGTGAGGCTACAAAGGGGGGCAGGACGAGCGGCTGGGAAGTGGGGGTGTTGTGCTCGGGGATACAAGTGCATCGTAAACATGTCGTCGCGTTATATTGGGATCTCAAGTAGCCCACATCCCCGGCAGTTGCCATTGTCTACTCTCGTTGCCATTCCTTTTTGTCCCATTTTATTCTCTCCGTTTTCCGTATCCGTATCCGTATCCTTGCGTTTTTTATTCCTTCCATTCCAGCTACCTCTTTGGCTACTTAAGAGCAGGCAAGTGTCCAGAGATTTTCTACGGCTCCCCCGTTCTCACCTAGCTTTCAGAGTTCTTTCTCCAATTTTTGGTTGCCTGGTGACTATTGTTGCTGGATATTTAGCATTATCTGGTGTCTGATTCCTACATATTCTGGTATGATAACTAGCTGGGATATAGTTCTTAGCCTCTCATGAAAATCTTTATAAACCAGAATATTATTCAATAGAGAGAGCATATCTCTCTAACATTCAATCATAATTCATAAAGATTTCAATTCATTTTGATTTTTTTATATATTTTTTAAAAGTCACTAGTGTCTTGGCTATTTGTCCCATTTCTCTGCTAATTTTGTGAGCTCATCCTTCGCTTCACGGCAACATGGAAAATCACTTAAATGTCCAGCCTTCGATCGGATCTGATTTGATCTGCCGCTGCGGCCGCCCTTGCGACTGACTGCCAGGACATAAAAACATAAAGGACAACAATTTATGGCACATTTGCAGCTTCAGCTGTTTGCCCCGCCTCCCGATTCCCGCCTTCCAGCCAAAGGAGGCGATGTCTGTTGGGGCCATAAAAACAACGGCGATGCCCCAGAAAAAAAGGCAGAAGGAAAAACCCGGGAAAAGGGGGCAATAAAGTTGGCAAAGCGGAATCAATAATGTGAGCCCGGCCATAAACCGCGGTGCTGCCAAAATTTGTGCCAAGGTGCCAAAGTGAGAGGCCATCCGCAGATGGGATCCAAAACTTATTAACCCAGCGAAACTAGCTGCCTGGCACTGAGATAATCTGCATAAATTTGCTAAATACTCAAAATTCAAAGTTAACTGCTTGAATTAAGATATTTCCAATATTAATTCAATCTTTCTTTCGAATAATATTAAGAGAGAACCTTAAAGAATTGTTAACAAAGAACAATAAAGAAGAAGAGCTGAGTGAGCTTTAGCATGCAACTATCCGATCTGAGCCAAAGTCTTCAATGCAGCCATGGCTTATTTATCGATGGCCGGATTGGCTCTGCTACCGGGCCAAAACTGTGCAATCGGGAATGTTTGAGTGGTGACCGTTAGCCCCGGTATTTGAATGTTTTGCCATCATTAGCATTTCATCTTATTTCACTCAGGTGCGCGGCCGTGCGTGCAGCATTTCCACCGACCAAATGGCAACAACGACAACGCCAGACATTTTCGCATTCGCCGTTTGTCGGGAAAATGCCGGGCGAGAGGGCTGGAACTGCATTCCACCTGTCCGTCCGTGCGTGTCCGACGGACAGCACCAAAAAAAAAAAAAGAAAAAAATGTAGCGGACCTGACGTGCCCATGATGATGCACGGAAAAATATAAGTAAGTAAGTTATAACTACAGAAAAGTCAGGGAATTTTAACCCAAAAAATAAATCAATAGTAGCAAGAATTTTGGTGTACTTTCAGTTAATTTTAAGGACTTAAGAAACTACCTTAAACTATTTTTAATATTCTAATAAATTAAGATTTTATAATTACAATAGTTAAATAAGAAACTCAACTCAATTTAACTAAGAGTAACATATATATTTAATATATACTTAAAGCTTAGAGTTATACAATTTAAATGAACCACTAAAATAGGTGCCTGATGCTGGAATTTCAAGGCCAGACTCGAGTTCGGCATAGGAGTATATCTTAGCTGTGATTTTAATTGCTTTGAATACTTTTTTTTTAGAGTGTGTCCCAAAGGCTATGAGTATGACGATGACACCGAATCGTCGGCTATATGGCAGCGATGCTTTCTCCCTGTCTAACTGGGCACCCTCTCTTTCACCCCCCTGGTCTGTTGATGGCGTATTAATGACCGGAATGTGGAATGTAACAGAAAATTTCTACCCACTCCCCCTCACTTTCTCCCTTTCTTTTTTTTCTGTATATTTCTGCAGCTGAAGGGAGCTGGGAATCGGGGATGGAGAATGGATGCACTGCAGCATCCATGGTCATGCTGCCGGAATGCATAATTGAAATACGAATCGAGCGAATGCCCCCGACAGCAGATAAGAAAACGAGAGCGTCTCCCTAACCTCCGGTTCAGATGCAGGGACGTGCAAGAAAAAACGAAAGGGGGATAGTGACCCACAGTAGAGCCCTCAGGGGGGACCCCGACCCCAAGGCCTTTCAGCATTAGCCAAAGTGATTATCGGGAGTCGTAAAGTAGCCAAGAGTTTGCGAATTATCCAGAAAGCTTCCAGTTGTGCTGCTGTGCAAGAAATGTGTGTTTATAAACATTAATTGTGGGTCATTACAATAAGTGCTCCTAAATAAATAAGCCAGGAAATTGGTGGAGACATTAGCTGCTACTATGGCAAGTATTGTTAATCATATGCAAATATAACATTTAATAATATTTACTGGGAAACTAAGACCCTGAACATGTTGCTATCTCAATGGAATTTATGGGAATACTTTATATTTATAACTATGGCTATTAGTACAGCTAATGGCTCTGGGAACTTTTGTGATATTTTTGCTGGACGTAATGCCTCTTAAATCGATTCCTGATTAGTTCATATCGAGTATGCTTCACTTGGCTTCACTTCATGTCCGCCAGTCAGTCAGTGAGTCGGTTTTTCAGTCCCTCTCTCAGTTAGTGAGCTCTGCTCATCGACTACGCATATTACTCATACGCCGCGTGTGCTGCGATGGCGATCTCAGCGGCGATATGAAGCCGCAACAGCTGCCATTCGCGTTTCGAGGATGCAAGGATGTTGTGTGCTTGTGTGTTTGTGTGTTTGTGTGTTGCCGGGGTGGCCGTATGAGTGTTTGCTCACTGATGTATATGTTTATATAATTCCCACTTACCGCCACTGCTACACAAGTTTATTGTTGTTCCTTCAGCTTGTTTCTGGCTCTTGCTACAGCTTTCTCCGCTACAGCCCTTACCCCCACCTCTGCCTTCCCATTTCCCATTTCCCATTGGCAGTACCCGTTTCCCCTTTCCCAGTCCTGCCACTGCCACCTTGTTGCCTGTGTTTCTTGGCAATGTTTGGCCTTTATGTGCCTTAGCCTGGCACACGGAGACAAAAGGGGCCTAATCTTATTTATGCCACATCACATTATGGGCTTTGCATATTTTTTTATTTTTCATCTAAACTAATTTTAGACACGCACATCAGTTGGTACAGATTTTCCTAGAATAACTTGCACCTGGCAAAAATAATGCCATAAAGTCACAAGTAAAAGGATATCTGATATTTTCCTAGTCACTTGTGTCAGAAGATCACTCAGTTTTTTACCAGTGCAGCCTTAAGTGGTGCTCTAGTGACTGGTTGGGCGCATTTTGGGGTGGAGCTGCGAAAACGGGGCAAACAAAACCCGAAACGCTGGCAAAATGAAAATTATGCTCTCTTTGGCATTAAGTTTATGAATAACGAGCATATGTAAGTCGGACTGCGAGGCTCTCTGTCCTCTCCAGCGGGTGGCTGTAAGGTGTGCTGGTGTGCTGGTGTGTATGTGTGTGTGTGTGAAGTAGGGGTGTGTGCCCTTCAGTGAAGCTTACAGGAATTTATTTGGTGCCATAACTACATTCCCCCAGGTCGTTTTGCTGTCTGCCGATCAAAAGGTGTTAAATTCTGTTGTTGCTAAGCGCACAAAGAACCACAAAGACATGCACCGCCGTCACCTGGAATGGTTAAATGGAGTGGCGCTGTTTGCATAAATAAATGGGCTTATTAATGGGCAGATTGTTTAGACTGTGGGCTACCCTGTACGCCTTAAATATTTCCAGATTTGAGAGCAGCAATCGAACTGAGTTTATTATTAGGAATAGTTCGAACCATATATACAATATATATCTTAATATTACATTATACAACTGTATTGTGCTATTAGGTAGATTTAACCAAGATTTTAACTAAGATTTAGCTGAATTATATTTATAGATATAGCTAAATGTTTAATACTTATTTTTCTACTCTTCCACCTCACTGCATAGACCCAATGTACCCCTGAACTCCCATTCATTTTTAGTGAACAACACGTGCTGGTTTTTTCTCTGAATTTTTTTATAAGTTCTCTTCGGTTTCTAGTAGTAGTAGTTGGGTCGGGATTAACCACTATTATCTCTTCCTTCTTATCCAATTTTCGCATTACCTTTTCAATTTACTTTACCTTGGAGTACACTTACCTATTTAGAACATGCTGCTTCGGAGCTGCTGTCTGGATTTTCCTTTAATTTTGAAGCTGCAGCTGTCGTCTTGCAATTGTTTGACTCAATATTTCAGCTGCTTGGCAGCTTTATTTTAAATAAATAAAGTCAGCTTTGGTGTGGGTGTGCGGGGGTGTGGGTATGCGGGTGTGCGAGTGTGCGAGTGTGCGGGTGTGCGGCTGTGTGTGTGTTATGTGCCTCAAGTTACAAATAAAACGCAACCGAAATGAGCTTAAGAGCTTATGGAACGCTAAACAAACAGCGCAGCACACAAAGCCGCGATGCCACACACACACATCCTTACACACCCCTATACAGCCTCACACACACTTACACTTCAGTGGCTTACAGCTGACTGACTTGGTGGTGAGGGATCCTTAGTCTTTAGTCCCTGCCTTCCGGCACAGAGAAAAACGAATTCGAAATTGTATGGGCCAATTTATCAAGCGTAAATTTCCTTATTTTTTATCTTAGAAATAAATGTGTTATTAGGTCTAAAAAAATGTTTAAAAATATCTAGAGAGCATGTAAATGTAAATGTAAATTATTAACTATCTTATCTAGTAAATAATGCAATATACTAATCAAATCCTATATAATACTCCACGGAAGCCGCGATTACTGTGTAAAAGTAGGCAGATTCTTCAAAAACCCTTTTAGGAATTTTACTAAGCTTTTCGTTTTTGTGGAAAAATCAGGGGAAATTGATTTGCAGGCAAGGCCGGCAGGAATTGAGAAGCCATTTTGGTGATTTATTTGCGCAGTGTGGCTCTGTCTTGCCTTGGCTAGCTTGAAAGGGAATCGCTTTTGCCTTTTATGACTAAGTCAAATATGAAAGTAAGTTGCCAACAGCTCGCTGACTGAATGCCACGCCCTCCGCTGCCCTCTCTTCACCGCCCTAGGATCCTCGGCTGCTATCCTTGGAGCGAAGGAGCTTCCACCCAGAGAGGCAGAGGGCAGAGAACAGGACAATTTGATTTATTGCCACTTAAAAGGCAACATTCAGTTTTCTTTCTCCTGTTCTCATTTTTTTCCTCCTTGGGGCCGGGGAAAATAAATAACACGTTTACACATCCAAATGAAGCAGCCGCAGAGGCTGGGCGGGGGGTGGTGGAGAGGGGATAGCTCCCTTTCCGGCGAGTGGGGGTTAAATTGGGCCAGCCCCAAGTTCCAAAGTTGTTGAGAGTCAGAATGGCGACGAGATTGTTAATAAGAATGCATATATTATGCCAACGCCGACACGTCACATGTGTGCGCAACCGGAGAGCTGGGGGGCCGGGCTGGCCCCCCTCTAAGGACCCCGCTTAACCCCCTATTGCCGGTTGGTATGGCCGTAGCCATGTGCATAATTAATCGCTCGCCCTTCTGACGCTGACGTAGCCGCTCATTTTTGGGCCTCACTCTCAAATGAGGCATGAATCGATCACCGGAAATGCTTGGGGTGGCGACCATCGCGGCTCCCTCAAAACAATCGGTAGTAGATGTCTATCGATCATCAAGGGAGATAAAACTTTCATAAGATTTACAAATATAATTAAATATATTAAGGCCTAAATGCATTTTTATAATTTATTTAATCAATATTTTCTGAAATAAAATAAATAAATAAATCACAAATCTGAAACAGGCAAAATATGTCCGCCTTAGATTGTTGGTCATAATAAATATATAAAAATATATTTATATATCTTCGTTAAGCGCAAAGTAATTTATTATATAGCCTACTTTTTTCGCAGGCTTTAAATCATCGTCAAATCTAGATAGAGGCGATCAATGCGCCCTGGTCCATTGAAAAGCTCTTTTCATTTTTGATTATTTATTCATCCAATACGGATTATATATGTGCATATAATACAGGCGGTGCCTATTAAAGTTTATTCAATGCAAACATTTTCCATTTCGCCCATCCATTTTATATATGCTTATAATTCGCCATAAATTATTTTTATATGTTTCAGTTTAAACTAGAACAGAAACAGAAACAGAAACAAGGGCGGAGCGGTGGACAGCGGTGGGGAGAGCAGAAAAACATGGCGCATACTTTTCGTACGCTTTAAAAACGCATTAAACTGCAATGGCAGCAAAAGAGAACATAAACGCGGACATAAACACGGCCAGGACATAGAACATGGAGCGCCGGAAACGGAAACCCCGCCGCTCGGCTCGCGCGCCTTCGTGCTTCATATGCCATGCTTGATTTCATTTGCGGGGCAAAGCACATGGATACATTCTGTTAACGTGGCCGAAATTGGCCAAAATTTATGACCGCTGACCAATTTTTAAATAGCCAAACGCGCACCTGGGTCACACCTGCGCATAATGCGGTTAACACAGAGCAATTGTTTAGGATGTTCACGAGGTATCATTGGGGATGGTCGGGCGACCACTTGGGAAGCGTGCCAGGTTATTTATTGAAAAATAAAGGCATAGGACAGAGTTAATTTAAATACAAAAAATTATGCAATTTCTAAAGAAACCCTCAGGTAAATAAAACCCACAAATAAATAATAATAGGTGAATACAGGATGTTATATATTATTGTTTAAAATTAAATTTATATAAAGCAATCAAAACGAATAACAAGAATAGTAATAAGTGTTTAACTTAAGTTTTTGGTTTTCAGTTAGTCAATTAACTAAATTCTATATTATATCATCTAAGAGTAAGTGCCTTCTAGTTACTATTCCACATTTTGCAATGAGTATTACATAGGCAATACTCTTTAGCAAAAGTCATAAACAAAAAGCATATAACAAGCATGCTTGAAAGAATTTTAATTAAAAAACATAAACTCCATTTGTTGTATGGCAGAGATTTGTAGCTTTGCGTGTTGATTTACTTGTGCCACGCCCCCATAAATATCGGAGCCCCACCCGCTCCTCTCTGTGCCCCTCTCTGTTTGTTTGATTTTTTTTATTTGCCATAGAATTTTAATTGAATTAGCCATTTAACGTTTTTGGCTAATTTGCATGTTGTGGCCAAAGAGCCCAGAAAATGGCGCTGATGCAGCATGCGGCAGGCAGCAGGCAGCGGCCAGGAGAGTGTGCAAATAAATTTGGCGCATTTTTACGCAGTCCAGTTGAGTTGGGAACGGGTTAGGTTAGTTTAAATGGTCCATTCAGCGGTTGGGTTAATGTCGCAATTAAATGAGTGCGAGAACCGCAGCGGGCAATAAATTGGACACTCGATATACGCGAATATTCCCCCACTTTGAGGCGAAATTGAATGAAACTACAAAAGCTGGCAGGTTCCAATGCGAGTAGTCGCTTTATTTCCTTTTTTTTTTTTTGTTTTTATCGCATAATTATCAACGCAGCCGCAGGGGCATCTCATTAAAATGCAGACAAATCAAATTTTCATTTGCAGCTCCCCCGTCGCTTTTGCATTTGCTTTTGCCATTTTTCTGGCATTTCGCGGCTTCCATTTTACATTTTCGAGTGCATTTTCCCCAGAGGCCGCGGGGGCCTCTCGCGCGGTAGCGCGAAAAAAGGCATCGCAAAGTTACACATTTAACGAATTTATAATTTGTGCATGGAGTCGGTTTTAATTACACATTTCCTATCGCATCCGGGGCCCCGGCAAATTGATTCCTTTTGATTGCCCAAATCCCCAAGGGAACGGCACCCACACACACTCACACATTTAGGTCGTCCTCCGCTTTAAATGAAACTCTCCCAACGACACGAAACACATCAAATAAAAACCGAAAAGGGCACCGATCTGAGCCCCGAACCAAAGCAAATTGAACTGCGCTGAATAACATTTATTTCCACCGGTCACAATGCTCCAGAACACTTTCAATATGGCCCTGGACGAAGGAAAAAAGGCTTGGGCGAAACAACGTAATAACCAAAATGTTAGAGGCCAAAAAAGGCATAGAAAAATCATCCAAAACAGAGTTTCAGAGTTAAAGAGTTAAAGGGGTAATACTCTACGCATTCGAAGGCTGTGTATACAAGCAATGTCCATTTAAATTTATTTATATACAGAAAATCATACGTATAGCATGTTTTTGTAAGGTTTTATTCAAAAAAGCATTCCTGGTATATTAAATTGTTAAAGAGAATAGTATTTAGCTATTTAGCTATTTTCTTTAATATTTGCAATTTTTTTTCTAGAACAGGTACTCAGCTATTTGGTATTTAATGTTATTTTCAATACCTTTTCGAGCTTCAATTCCCCAAATTTGTTACCAAATCAATGAGTGTGAAGGACATTTACCAGCTGTTAGGGTAAAAAACTAAGCAAAGAGGGTTAGATATATGCGGAGTATTTATTTTTTGTTTATTTTCCTTGCTTTTTATGTAGTGGAACTGCAAACTCGAACTCCATTTACTTGGCCTGCTCTCCAGAAACTCTTCCCCTTTGTTGTACTTTTCACCGCTGTTTGTTTTTCCGCAAATTCGACGAGAGAGAACGATTTTCCCAGATGGGCAGCTGCCTGCCGCCGTGTTTACCTTTCGCCTTATTAAATCAAATGAAAGGAGTTGCGATGAATCTTAAACAAAAACTAAAGGCAAGGTCATCCGATGATGATTTGAGGATCGAATGAAGTGTGGAAAATCATATATCTTAATAAAATTGGTCGTAGATTACGAATATTTTTCAAATTGGTTCGTTCAACAAATTAGGACATAAAAACCGATTTTAAGAACCAAAAATTCGTAATTTTTTAATAGCATATTTTGGCCAAAAAAGAAATGAAAGCCACATGCCGTGTACTGTCCGATTCGCCAATAATTAATTAATTATTTGACAATAAAATATTGGAAAAAATTAGTAAAAAAAATTTTGGTCAATTTTAGAAAATTTTATAAGGGTTACGTTATATCATTAAAATTTTCAAAAATTGGCTAAAAATTGATTATCGCTGTTTTCAAGGCTGTTTTGGCCAAGTAAAAGTTATTCTTAAGTTTGATTTTTCTAAAAATTATGATATAAAAATGCCAATTTAAGGACCCAAATATCCGCATACTTGAGGTCTTCTGGAGAGCATAATTTGGCCAAAAATGGAATGACAGCCAAATGCCGTATATTTTCCGATTCGCCGTTAAAATTACAATTATTTAAACATAAAATAATTAAGAAAATTGGGAATAAAATTTTCGCCAATTTTTCAAAAATTGATAAGGGGTTACATCATTAAAATTGTCAAAAATTGGCTAAAAATTTATTGCTCTTAATTTTCAAACTAAATATGCAGATTAATTAACCAAATAAAAACTGACATGGAAAAGCTTTCCGAATTGAAATTAAGGCTGTTTTGGCCAAGTTATGGCTATTTTGCATTTTGATTTGCCAAAAAATTATGATATAAAAATGACAATTTAAGGACCCAAATATCGCCATACTTGAGGTCTTCTGGAGAGCATAATTTAGCCAAAAATGGAACGACAGCCAAATGCCATATA